>VZRS01014772.1:4668-84461 GCA_013398055.1 Ifrita kowaldi
CCCCATTATTAGACAACAGATAAAGGAAATGTTCTAATGTAAGGATGCTCCATCAGATTGGAAAAAAACTGCCTAATTAACCACAGTAAGAAAGCCTGTAAGGAATTTCAGAGATTCAAGAAGCAAAACCAATATTCATAAAAAAACACAGAAACAAATGTGTGGTTATGGATGATTCACTGTCCTCTGAAGGGCAGCGGGGCCACCTGTGAGGACACCAGTGGACTGTGCCATTATTTCATTATATTGCTCACTTGCAGTCCTGAAAACACAAGTTTTATGTCATTATTTGAGGTTCTTGGGTTTATTACAAGACTCAGTTTTATCCCTGCAGTGTAAATGGAGGCTCAAATAAAACCTCCTGCAGAAGTAAGTCCAGCTCATCCTGGCTCGTCTGGGGTTTAAGTCTAAGAACTGTTGAATATTTTTTGCTGTACCACTGCTTTTTTTTTTTTTTTTTTTTTTTTTTTTTTTTTATACTCAGGACACCTTCTTTTTCCTGACTGTTCTCTTGTTCTTCCTGGATAGATGAAATTCCATATTTTCCCTTGTGATAACCAATCTAAACCCAAGAACATTTGGACTTGTTTGCAGTTAGCAGCTACAAAAGCCAAAGTCCAAGACTAATATCTGGGCTTTAGAGAAGGAAAAGGTGGTTCCAATGCAAATCAGCAGCAATGCAATTCTAAAAGCAGGAGACTCATGGAGAATGAACTCACTGGAGGATCTGTTTCCACATTCCACTGGAAATAACACCCAGTATTTAGTAGAGAATCTTGTTATCAACTTGCAGCACTCCCCGGCTGTGTTTGAGTCTGAGATTTTGATGGCCTTTATTTTTATCAGTGCTTTGTTGACCACGCAGAAATTTTCTGCACTGTTGTGCAAACACAAGGGAGGCAGAGCCGTAAGAGATTTGGTTAATGAGGAATTTTGATCTATTTTGTAGCTGCCATGTAGATGAATTCAGGGTGAGATGGTAGCTTACATTTTTCCAGAAATTGTAGTAGCACTCTGTGTGCCTGGGAATAAGCAGAAAATTGTTTAGGTTGGAGAAGTCCTCTAAGATCATCCTCTCCCCCAAGCGTTGCCAAGCTCTCCACCAAACCACGTCCCCAAGTGCCGCATCTCTGTGGCTTTTAAATAATTAAATATTTCTAAATCATTTCAATAATGATTGACCTTGAACTCGAGCTACTTCCCAGGCTGGGATGTGCCAGTGCCCAGGGCTGCCAGGCACAGATGAGCAGGGGTATTGCACCCATAACAACACGAGGCAGGAGCAGGACCAGTGTAAATGAGCCCTGGTTAAATGATCGCACATTGCTGAGGGCAGTGAGCGAGGAAAGGACGGCCAGCACCCGGGGAAGGACCCCTGGCCGCAGAACTGACCCCTCCTGCATCTCTCGCTGGGCTGCCCGTGCCCACAGAGGCGCCTCCCCCTGATTTATTGGGGGTGACTCGGCCGCCCCCAGCTCTGGAGTGAAACCCGAGAGCTCTGGGAGCGGTGCTCGGGAGGATGGACCCACCCGCGGGACAAAGAGCAGCTCCCGGCTCTGCATCTGGCAGGGAACAGCTCCCTCCCTTCCAAAGCCTCAGCAAAGGCTGATCCCCGTCCAAGAGCCAACAAAAGGCTGTTTTAGGAATGCCTTTGTACTCCCGCTGACCTACCCGTGGCCGGTCTGTCTGTGCTTTGCTTTCAAAGAAAGGCCAATAATTAGTGGTGGCGATAATTACCGCACTGAGGAGGCGGAAAGCAAATTGCAGAATTTCTCCGAAGCTTCTCTAGGTCTTCCAGACCCCCTGAAAGAAAATGGAATTAACTGAGATTCCCAGCGATGCCCCAGCCCCAGACTCGCCGTTAGCCCGATGTTTATTCCTCACTCGGGACTCCTCCTCCTGCAGTGGAGTTTGCAGGTCAGAGAATTAACAAATCTTGTTTAGCTTTGGATTTCAGTACCTCTGACTCGGGGCATTTTTGAATGGCACTGCCTGAAACTTCTGGAAGCCAAAACCTGGCACTGGGAATTGCAAACACTGGCCTGGGAAGCCGTGAGAGCCCCCAGCTCTCTGAGGATCACCACCTTTTTTCATAGTGGGAATTCTGCTAGAAATGATGATTTAAATGTTTGGCTACTTAAAAGTAATTGTTTAATCCATTTTGCCTGACTCCACCTGGCCATTAGACCTGTTTTGGGGGAGGATGTACCAGAGCACCACACTCCCCCTTTTAGGGCTGCCTTGCTGCGTGTGAGGCACTTCCCAGGCAGCAGAAGATGTAGTGCCTCTTTCTGTCCCAGCTTCCCGGATCCTGGGACAAATCTATCAAGTGAAGCTGCTTTGATCAATCCAAATTCCCTTTCTGGAAGCCATCCAGGGCAGTACTCTACACTTGGCCTCGAGATCGATCGATTCCTGCTCTCTTCCTCTTCCCACGGATTAATGTATCCATTTCTCTTTCACCAAGGAACTTTGCAGCAGCTCCTGTACAAACGTGCTCAGCGTGAGAGGAATCTGAAAAAGCCTCTTCAAATTTAGCACAAATGCAGCACCACACCATGAGCATCCTGCTGATAGAAATGGACATTACTGAGTTTTGGAGGCTCCACATCCCTTTCTAACAAGGAAAAGCCTGCAGTAAGGGGAAGAGTCGGAGCATTCAACATCCACAGGATGCACTGGGAAAGCTCCTGGTGCAGACTGGAGTGTCTCAGAAAACCACGGGTGGCTTCAAGCCTGTGTTTGTGCAAAGCCAAACCACCACTTGGGGATGCTCCCTGTGCTTCACTTGGTGATTTCCCCCCACTCCTGCTCCTCTTCGTTGGTTAAAATAAAAAAAAAAAAAAACAAACAAACCCAGTTTGGTTGATTCTTGCTATTGAAATCTCTTTAAATTAAAAATCAACAGCCAACAGCAGCCTGGGACAGCCAACGGTGCCTCATGACTGAGAATTCCTCCACTCCATGAAGCCTTCTCCATGAGGTGAAGCAATCCATGAATGACAAGCAGCATTGATAACCAGCAGCATTAAAGAATTTTAAAAAGGCTGTTGGGATTTTCTTCCTTGGCGTTTCCAGCGACGCACCAAGCACCAGATTCCCAGAGAAGTTCAGGGTTGGAACTGTAAAACCTGGGCAGCAAAGCAGGACCTTCCTGCAGGCAGGACTGAGAGGAGCAAAGCCTTGGGAAGGACCCACCCTGCCATGAACAAGAGCAGAACAGCTTCGAAGGGATAGAAAAGTTTATTTGATGTAACCCACATCTGTGTTTGTGAGAGCCCTGCTGCCCCCAGCATTCCCAAAATCCAGGAGCAGCCACAAACCCCACAGCTCACTGGTGTTTGCAGCAGAAGTAACAGCCACATAAAACAAAAGCCAAAGCTGAGCCTGGTGCTGAGATTTTTCAAAAGAAAATGATTGAAAAAAAAAATTCCATGCAAATGGTTCAAAAAATTTATTGAATATTTAATTTACAAAAATCATATCCCTATGAGGTGTTCTATGCAAAATTGGATAAAATAAACTGCATATAAAACCCAACCCTAGTAATGCAAGTACAACACAGATATGAGACCATGGAAAGGAGAGAGAAATAGTAATAATAATCATGACACACACGTGACATTCATGAAGGATTGTCCCAGCCATCCAAGGACTGGTTCAACATGATGCCTTCCTCCTTGATACACCGTGCATTTCACCCTTTTGTACAGGCCTTCTATATTGCATTGGTCCAAACTGAGAGTTGAGAAGAATTCTTTGCCTTCTCTCTTGGCTGCTACACCAGATTTGCCATTTTCCTTTTGACCAGAAGGTGGAAACAGACAGTACAGACATTGAACACGTGCACTACTGGATGCAACTTGCAATCTTTGGTAGGGACCCTAAATCTGCAGTGGTCAGCTTTCTAGAGCAACAGGAACTTCAGTTTTGGCAAAAAAACCCCCAAACAAAACAAAACCCGAACAGGTTTAATTGTGTTGCTTAGTAGAACAGTACTGGCAGTTTCTGTTGAACATACAAAAAAAAAAAAACCTCTTGTCTGGTTTAAAAATGGAGATCATTCACACGGGTTTCAAATCCAATGATTAGCATTCCTTGACTCGAAAACGGTTCCAGAAAATGTCACTACTGCACAGCAGGCCCTTCCCTGTGTGAGCATGGATGCACTGCACACAGAACACAACTGCAAACCCCTCCCCTCCTGCCTTTTCCTCCCATTTAAAGCAATGGGAATATTCCTGCAGGTCCGGATGCCAGGCTCCTTCTGAACAAGCAGGAATCTCCTTGGGTGATGTAACACTTGCCCAGTAACTTTCCAAGTTTTCCTGGGAAAAGAGGAGGGTGAAGCAAAACCAAAAAAGTAAAGGAATTTGGAACAATTAGTGCTAGAGAGTTTGCAGCCCTCCTCTGGGATAACATGAGCAGGAGGAGCAGGACCAAGAAAAAATAACTTAAAAAGAGGGAAAAAAAATTAATTCAAGAGCCAAGGAACTTCGCTTTAAAAGAGACAGAAAAAGTACCAGACTGTTTCCTTCATAACATTAATATTCCATAAATATTGGACAGTATATGATTAACTGCCATTAGCTGCAACTTTCAAACATTTTCTCTGTTTTTTTCAAGCACTATCTGGAAAAGAAAAGAAAGAAAGGAAGAAAAAAGAAAAGAAAAAAACCCCCCAACTCTGCACCTCCCCAGTCCTCCCCACTTGGTGGAAATGCAAACAACCTGCATAGCCATGACTTTCTCAGCTGCAAACGTTTAGTGGAAGACTAACTAGACTTGAACACTTGAGTAAATCTGCTCACTTAGGAGTAAAACATGCAATATTACAGCAGACAGCTACCTGTCCTCCAAAAGGCTTGGCTAATTTGGCAGAGAAGAAACGTTTCCAGATGAAAATAAATCCCAAGAGCCTCGGTGACAGACGGAGTAGTTACAATATATTAGCGGTTTCTGTGGCATAAACGTTTTAAAAAGCATCAGCAAAGTATTAAATATAAAAGCCGTACGTAGGCACCCCCTCCATCCTCAGGAAAGCCTCGTGGTCTGTAGTGTGAGAAGTTGTGTGTGTGGACTGGGAATTAAGGCATCAGCAGCAGCGGGAGCCCCTACTGCCTGAGCTCCACGTAGTTGGCGGGGAAGAGGCCGTAGCGGCCCTTGCACACGCCCCGCCACCAGCCGTCGTCGATCATCTCGATGTTGGTGATGATGTCGTCGGGGTCGAAGGAGATCTCGTCGTCACCCGCTGCAGGGAGAGCCCAACAGGGTCAGCACTCACACAGGCAAGGGCTCACAACAGCCCCAGCACGTGGGTGGAAGAGCTTTTTGGAAGCTCCCACTGCTCCCACAAACAGCACCCAGTAACTCGCACAAGCGTCTCCACGCTGTTGTTAAACCCCCAAATCACTGACTTTTCATTTGCCACTACAAGGGACATAAAAAGGCAAAGGGAAAGTCCAGATTCATCTTGTGCAGAACAGAGTATTCAAAGCCAAAGGGTGAAAACAAGAGCTTTGCTCACCAGCTTGGTAATCGTAAAGGGCTATGGCTGTGATCCCAAGTTCATTTTCATACTCATCATATGCATTTTCTTCTGAAGAGAGGAGAGGAGAACAATTAAAACATGAAGCACATCATCACCCTCAGTTCTTTTCTGTGGTGCTTCTCCTTCAGTTGCACTGCTAACCCACACAGGAAGCAGGGAACAACCCATGCTAGGTTTTGGCAGTGCTGCTGTTCCTTCTGCATGGAGTTTTTCCCTAAATCACACACAACCGAAGCATGAAAGGAAGCATTTACAAGAGACATTTAGTACAGGACTACATAAAAACAATCAGCTCTGTACTGCTACTGTAAAACGTGACAGGACAGCTGAGCTCAAGACCACCGTGTAAGAGAATAATTAATACAAGTGGTGCGTGTTGGGGAGGCAGAAAGGGGCCTGCTTCAAATTCCCGTTTTTGTACCAGAGCAGGTTCATCCTTCACACCTCATTCAGTAAGCAGAAGAGGTGAGAAAAACCCAGGAATTCAAAAGAACCTTACTCTTGCAGTTTCATAGATCCCTACTCTGCTCCCTCACAGGCACAAACACAACACATCAACTTCAAACTCCAAGAATTGTTGATTGGATTTTTTTGCTGGCTTGGCACACGTTTAATCTCCAGCTCAGTGCTTTCTTCTCACATTGAGCTACATTCCATGGGGTGGGAATGGTTACCCCTGGATTTCTTTTTGAACTGAGGCCCTGGAGAGCACTGTAATTACTCCAACATCATCTCACAGAAGTTAAGTAACTTCAACACCTTGCTGCAGTCATATATTAATTTCCTAATTAAAGTTTGTTGGTGGGGAATGTAGAAAGTCTCATCAGACTGAGAGTTTAGAAAACGAGGACAGCGTGCTACCAGCACCAGTGCTCAGTAAGCTCTTTACACAAGGAAATAATCCTTATCCTAAGGGGTTTGCTGTGAGAAACAAACCTGCTTGGTAGTGGTCTGCTGCTCCTGCCACCTCATAGACAGTCTCTGGCTCGTACTCGGCCTCCCGCTGGCTCACTGCTTCCTGGTAGTCCGGCTCCGCCGCTTTGTAGCCGGCCTCTGGCTCCCGGGCAGCGGGGTAGGATGGGCTGGAGCTCTTGTAGGCTGACCCTGCCTCGTGGGAAACTGCATCCTGCAGGAAGACAGGGGAGCTCTGTCAGGGTTTTGGGAAAGGTTCCCATGCTCAGGATCAAACCCAACGTCCCAAGGGTGATCCCAACGAACCTCGTAGAGCGGGCTGGAGGGCGCCTTCTGCTCCGCCACCTGCGCGACAGGAGAGGCTGGAGGCGTCTGCTTCTTGGCTTTAGCTTGCTCCTAAACCCAGGAGAAAGGAAAACTTCAGTGCAGTTCAGTCACTACAGAGATGACCAAGAGACAACCCTCCAGAACGAAGGACAGGCAGCATATCCTGCAGTAAACTGCTGTGCTCACAGAAGGACTGGGCTGGCTGGGCCGAGCAGAGCGTCAGAAATGCAGCAAAGCACAAGGGAAAAAAGGAAGAAACAAAAACCCCACGGCACATATGCATGCCTGTGTTTAAAAACAGAGCACCAGTGTTGTTGGGCCCATCTCCACAGGAGCTGCAGGGTGGGTTTTGGTGCTCAGTGTATTCATTCTGCTCATCAGCTGGCTGGGCCTCGTGTCCCATTTCAGCCTGAGTTTAAAGAACCTGAAGCCCACACACGTTCTGGGTGCACAGCTGATGAACTGCCTCTGGTGAGAAATGGTCCTGCAAGCTCTGGCAGGTCTGCAGAACTCCCTGCCAAGGCAAAGGACTGGATAGCTCAGACAAAAGTGGGTCCTACACAGTGACAGTGCGGGATTCAAATGTTCAGAGGAGCTAAGAGATGTGGCAGAAATAAAAGCAGTATTGCTATTGTGTTCTGTGACACAAAGAACGTGGATCTGTTCTGGCACTCAAGTGCTTCATGCTGTGCCATCCCACCTGTGAATCCCAATTCCACAATCATTGGGAAGCCACTCATTAGGGAGCTAGGACACCCAAGTGCAAGAAATGCTGTGTTGCTCACATGACATAAAAAAGGTAACTATTTCAACAGGTAACTTTCATTTTGCTTCTCTTTACCACAGGGAAAAAGAAAACCATGAATCCAGGGCCAAACTGTCTTTTTCATTGAAAAAAAAGAAGAGAGGATGTGTGCAATGGGAATCTGTGCACTCCAGTAGTTTAGGCCCATCAAACTGTAACACCCCAGAGGATTCTCAGGAGAAATGGCAGTACAGAGATGAAGTGGTAGGACTCTGTTCCAAAAAATTCTTCCTTTTCTTTGCTTGTCACAGCTCAGAAAAAAATACATCTAACAAAGAAAGCAAAGTGTGTCTTGAGAGCAGAACCGGCTTTGAAGACAATTCAAAGCTTAGTGCTGTGCTTTTTGGAAAAAGTCTCTCCTGATGCAAGCCCATCCCCACTTTTAAATGCAGATGTAGTGAGCTACAGATAAAAAAGAAAAACGGCACCAGCAAAGTGATTATTAGAAGTCACACCTAAGTTTGGGGACAAATTAAGCAGTATCAATCCATTAATGATGTCAAACGTGGCAACAGTTTGACTAATTTGTCCTAGGAAATGGGCCTGCAATCCAGATTATAGTTTAGGATAGACACAGAGTAATTGCTATAAAACATTTAAATTGCACGGTCCCCCTCAGGCTGGGTTTTGTTCTGCAGTGAAATGCTCCATGTGAAAGAGCATCCTGCCTTTTTTTCCAAGGCAGCAGAGCAGAGTGAAATCGTGAGGCAGCACTGACTCAACCCGGCCATCAAAGAAGAGCTCCCTGAGCCCTCTTTGACGGTGTGACATTTGTGAGAAGCAGAGCAGAACGAGGATTACCAGTACCCAGGGCTCTGGAAGGAATGCAGCCCATATGCACATCCCCGTGGTGGGAGTGTGTGTGCCCACATACCCTCTGACAGTGAGACTTCACCCTTTGGTGTGAACAAGTTCCCTGACAGGAATGAAGTTCACTCCAGCCAGAGTCCGTGTCTGCCCTTTGCACTATCTGTGGATGCTGTGGATCACATCCCTGCCCTTCCCACGCTCAGCCTGGGAGCAAGGGGCAGTGCCAGCAGTGCCATTTCAGCTCCCCTCACCCTCATCCCCCCTGTCTGTGCCTGCAGAATCCCACAATTAACCACGGAGACGTTCAGGCTGTAAGAACATTAATCATCTGGTTACGGGGAAATTTAAATACCAGCTTTGGGGGAAAAACTTCAGATGTGTCCAGGCAACAGAATCCTTGATGAAACACAAGAAAAATCCAGCAAAATGGCTTGGATTTAACCCACACTCACAGAAAAAAATACCAGCAAAGAAATAATGTAATTCCTGAGATAACAAAGGAAAAAAACCAGAAAGACATAGCAGTTGAAGTCCCTTCCAATCCAAACCATTCCAGGACCTCTTCCTGTCCCAGCTTTTCTCCAGTAAAGAAACCCCAGGAGTGTTTGGGGGAAGGTATTAAAAGTCCACGTGGAGGAAAGGCAGCATTAGACTGATGCAGAGAAGATGAGCTCCCATGCAGCCTGTGATACATCTCTGCAGTGAACATATGCTCACACTGCACATGGTGCTGCCATAAGGCAAAATAGGTGATAAGCTGAGAGAAAAAGGGAACATAACAAAAAATAAAAAATAAAACAGAAAAAAAGCAATCTCTTTAGAGAAAGAGGGCCTACCAGTACCTGTTGTACTCTTAAAACAAATTAGTTACATCAAGCCTTAGTCTCCTCTAATATAAACTAATCTACACAAATACACAAATTCCATACAGCAGGTAAGATGCAGTTTCTGCACGTCCTGGAATTATCTTGCTTATGAATAACACAAAAATCACAAAGCTTTTACCCATGCCAATGCTAAGTCATTTTTTTAATTCCCTAACTAAGATTCAATTAACATTGGGAAGATTATCTTCCCCTAATCTCCTGGCCGTGTGCTACACCACCTCCATCTCCCTAAACACTGATCCCTAAGGAACAGCATCACCAGCTATCACCATGGGGTTAAACTTCTTGAATGTGTAGGGCTTTTGGGGGACCACAGAGCTCTCCCCTCCGTGCCCAAAGGGAATCTGGGACTGCCACAAGGCAGAGGTGCAGGAGGAAAAGGCCAGGCTGGAGTCAGGCACAGCCACAGCACAGGCACAAACACACACTTTGAGCTTTAAAGCCCAGCTGGAAAGGAGGACAATACCTTTTCCCAGAAATTCCCTTTTCTCCCAGCATCCCATTGAAACCAGGCTGCTCCAATGGGATTTGAATCTTACTGACCTCCAGTTTCCTCCGAGCCTCCTCCTGTTCCTGCTTCTCCCTGGCCATTCTTTGGGCTCTCTCGGCTTCTGCCTTCCTTCGGTCTTCCTGCTCTTTCTCCTTGGCCAGGTTCTCAAAGTTAGCTCGGATGCTGCTTGTTTTATTAGCAACTGTGACATGGAAAAGAATTCAGGTCAAATCATGTCTCTGGTTCTATATAAAGGTAGCCTGGAATGAGTTTTTGCTACAAATTTCTGCTTTTCTGCCCTCTTCTTCTTCCCCCGTCAGGGAAGTCCTTCTTTCTTCCTCCCCCTTCCCAGCCCAAACCTCTTGTGCGCCACATTTCTCTTCCACAAAAACCTCTGTAATGCTTCTCCCTCCTCTCCTTCATGATACAACCTCCACCACTCCCCCACACAGTTCATTCTCCCTTATTCCTTCCTTCTTCTCACGCTTTTTATTCTCCCTTCCTTAATTCTGACGAGCCTCAAGAGAAAAAACAAACTAGAACAAAGCAAAATAACCTCTAAAGGAAGGAGGCAGAGTATCTGAGGCTGCTAAAGAGCTGCAAATGCAGCAGTTCCCTCTGGATGATCCTTACTCAGCACTTACTACATCAGTATCCCAGGATTCTGGACATTATCACCTCCAAAGAAAGGATTTGGGGCCAATGCCTTACCAGCTTCTACTGGCTTGGTCTTCTGGTAAGTTGACGCTGGTTTCTCAATATCTTCAAAAGTTGCTGCATTCTATCAGTAAGGACAAAAAGGATACATGGAAAAACCCCCACAAATTCAGGAAGGCATTCACACAGCCTCAGTCTGAGATATTTTACTGTAATACTGTCCCCTAAGGCTTTTCGCAGAACATCAAAACCAAATCAGGAAGAATCAAAACTTGACAAACAGAATAATCCTTTCTGCAAGTCAAACTAGAAGGAATTAATCTTCAGAGGCAGTTCTAAACACATCAAAATCCTATTAATTAAAAAAAAAAAGTTTATGAGTGACTCATCAGAACTAAAAGCAAGGCAATACCCTAAACATACATTGTGTAGCTGCTGCTGTTTTAATCCACATAAGCTGGCATCAGCTCTGTGTGTATAAATTTGCTTTTTAAAGGTTTAGGAAAGCACAAAACTCTGCTCTTAGACTGGGGAAGTGTCCAGAAACAGAGAGCTGAGCAGTGCAGATCCAAGCAGGCTGTTCTGCAGCCCCACAGACTGTTGAAGTCACGGCTCTTTGAAGGAACCTACCTTGTCCATCCGATCTTTCTGGACACCGTACTTCCCTCCAAATCCTTTGGAATAATCTAAAGGCAGGACAAAAAAGGTCAGAGCAGGGAGTGTGGTGCCCCTCCCACCTTGCTGCCAAATGCAAACAGCCACCTCAGGTGCAAAGAGCCATTTCAGCTGCATGCAGAGCCACAGTGACAGCCACCAGAGAAATGCAACTTGGCTTTGGTGCAGAGAGGACACAGAAGCCCAGGAGCCCTCAAGAAGACCAGCAGACGACAGACTGTGGGCCACATGCATTCCCTGAGGAAACATGAAGCTGAGGATTGATCAGGGGTCAAGCAAAGAGTAAGGGAGGAGCCCTTCTGATGCATCACTTCTGTAACACAGCCTTTGACAGCACCAATTTGGAGCCCTCTGCAGTGATCATGGAGCCTGAACCATTTTGCTTTGCTCAAAGGAGCCTTCAGTGATCACAGAGGTGTTTCGGTTTTGGTGTTTTTTTCCTCTTTAGCTTGGTAAATTCTATGAATGGCAGGAAAACATAACAAATTTCTCATTCCAGTGGGTTTGGCTGTGATACTCTGCTGGTGAATACTAAAACCATTGGAGATAACTCCTGCTCTACACGTAGAAAGGGGCAATTTCAGTTGCCTAAAGCAGCTCACCAGCACAGAAATGGGGTGGCTGTGCTATCCCACACCAGCCCTGAGCTGCACACTCTTCCTTCCAGCTGCTGCTGACCTCAGCCCTCGTCACACTCCCAAGCCAGATTCACTCACTAGTGACACTGATAAAAACAACAAACAAACCAACCCAGACAGGAGTGGCTTTCTGCTCTCACAGGAACGTCTGAGGAGCACCAGAGCAGCACAACAGCAGCAGCAAGAGTGTGTGGCTGGAAAAACACCTCTATGTGGTGGCAGAGAGCTGTAGGAATGTGCCCTCACACTCTCTACGTGGACAGGCTTTCCTATCCATCCCTGGAATACAAGCCCTGCTCCTCTCAGCCCCCACACCATTGGCTCTCCCTGCCAGCCATTGTAGTGTTTGCACTTGGGCTCTGAAAATATGAGAATGTGTCACTGTAGCACAGGAAAATATCAGCTATCAATGAACACCCTCGTTTTCCTCAGCTTTGTATGGATTTTCAGCCAGAATAAATACACTACACTTATATTTTCCTGCTCCAGACTCCTCACTTTAAGATAATGGAAAACCAGGAATTCATGGGTTGTACCCCAACTATTTCACAATGAATAAACAGAGCATTGTAACAGCATCTGCTCACCCGAGAACCACAAACATTCCCTACTTCTTTCAATGACTCCAATAATTTTTAAATGATCTTGCCACAGCCCATTGTTAATGGTTACGTGCATGATCATTATCTGAATATTTTATCACCAATTTATCCAGGCAAAACTTTATATTTAGTCTCTAAAACTGACTTCATGAACATCATATTAACAATAATGTTATCACCACACTGCATGTACAGCTATTAACTAATCCAGGATTTAGCAGAGCTGTTGACTAAACATTGGGTTTCCTGAACACAGGCTTGCTTTAGGTAATACTTGAAGGATAAAATGAAGAAAACTGCTGGATCATGGAAGGACAGAAGCACAAGAAAGTGTCTGCACATTCCTGGCGTTGATCTACTCAGAGAACTATTTCAGACTGTGTGAGAAGTGGCTGCACTGGTAAGAAAGTAACAAGTGAAAAACGGTGCCTTGTTGAGATTCATGCTTGGCTAGTTTCTCCTTGTAATCAAACCCCACAGCAGATGGGTCCTGCCTTTCTGTCTGTACACCAAATTTCCCTCCGAAACCACTCTTATAGTCTGAAAAAGCCACATGGGATACATTAAAACCAAGGCAGGAGAATAAAGAAGTTTAGTCAGAGACACTCAAAATAATTTTTGCAGTATTTTCAATTGTCAGCAATTTTGGATGGTAAAAAAAATAAATATCTCAAGACACTTCTGTAAAGGTAAATTGAAAAAAAAGTCTCAACTTGAGCTGATTTATCAGATATAAGAACACCATTCTGAAGTCACAGAAAAAAAGCATTTCTCAACATTTTTCATCCACACTGCTTAACGCACTTGCATTTGATCAAAGGTATGAACACAGGCACACAGCTAACTTGTTCACCCAAACAAAACAACAAAATATACAAGAGAATAAACAAAATACACACCAAAACATACAAGAGAATCAAATGAGCTTCCTTCATCAGCGTGGTTAACATTTGTACAGAGAGCTGACTTTTAAAGAGGTGTGAAGATGGGCTCCACAGAAACCACCCTCCAGACATTCTTTAAAGGAAGGAGGAATATTCCTGCTGCCACACAGCTTGAGGGAGAGAAAGGTTTCAGCCAAGAGCTGATCATTCCCTACTGCTGCCTAGGGGACAGCCATTTACATATATATATATTTATATATATAAATACATGTGTGTGTTATAAAATGAGGGATGGCACAAGAGAAAAGGGCTTCGGGTAACCCTCTCACAACAAACCTGCTGGAGCACCCAACAGAACAATATTCTGAGGAACAGTTTTCATTTCATTACTTATCGACATTAATTTAAGTTAAGAGCAGTGACAGGCAGAGGCCTGGGGAGCACCAGCTGCATTTTACAGGAAGTAATATTTTTACTGGGCACCAAGTGTTTCACAGGAGTAGGTACCCCACAGGCTGCATTTGATTTTAGACTGTCCCTGCATGAAAACAGGGACACAACAGAATCCAGAAGGGAAGAACTATTTGAGGGAAGTACAAAGGAATTCCTAACCTGTGGTTTGCACAGCTCAACTGAAAAAGGAAAATAATCCAGGCTACTTGCAGGCTCGTAAAGGGAGAATTTAGCCCTGAGCCTGGACTTTGAGGGGCTGGGTGTCAGCTGTGCCAAAGCTGCTCTGCAGCCACCGGTTCAAGGAGTGACAGCAAAACCCAGACACAGGAAAGGAGCCACAGGTCAGCTCCTGTGGGGCTGTGCCCCAAGACACCAGGGCAGGGGGCTCACACAGGCAACAGGAGGTCACAGGGAGGGGAGGCAGAAAGAACAGCAAGGAGCTGAGAGCTGCTGTACCTTTCTGGGACTCGTGCAGCTGCACTTTCTCCTGGTGGTCCCAGCCAAGGGCACACTTGTCTTGTCTGTCTGTCTGCACGCCAAACTTGCCTCCAAAGCCCTTTACATAATCTGTGGAGTTTTCAGAAAACATTATTGCAATTCATAGCTGTGAACTGCATTCAACAGAAAAACCAGGAACATGTTAGGGGATAAGCTGCCCTGTTCTTAACACACTCACTCATTTAAGGGGATCCAAAATCTGCACACACACGGGGCAAACACACATGTACCACAAAAAAAAAAATCGAAAAAATCCCGCCTAAAAAAACCCCACAAACAAAGTATTTTTCCCAGGTTTAAAAGGATCTGAGCTGCTATTTTTAGAGAAGATAATAAAAACCTTTTTGTGATTCGTGTTTTTCCGTTTTGCCTTGATATTCAAAGCCAACAGCACTTTTATCCACTTTGTCCTTGTCGACACCATATTTACCACCAAAGCCCTTGGAATAATCTAGAGATAAGAGGGAAGAGTTTTGTTTGTAAGTGTTCAGCAACAAAATCATCACCTTGAGAAATTGTGATAATCAGGGCTGCTAGCATTACATCATGTTTTAAAAGAAGCACTGACACCCTCAGCTAAACTTGATTTCAGACACTGAAGTCAGAAATCCTTCAGAGTATGTTCTCCAGGATGGAAAATAAAATTGCATTTTGCTGGGCAATACCAGCAGTTCAGCTGCTTGACTCTTTGGTAAAATTCTGAAGACACTTTTAGCAAAGTGAACTTCAAAACCTGTGTCAGCAACAGCCTGGATGCTTTTAAACACCCCCTGCTCCTTGCTAGCATTTCTAGAGTGCAAACATTTCTCTGGGGAAACAGATGGCAAATTGTCACCATTTTTCAATAAAATGGTTGATTTTTGATCAGATATGCCTGGAAACCAGACCAGCAACACAAAATACATTAACTCTAAATGCTGCTAACTGATAAATGTTTTAATCCACAAACAGCTGATTCTTTTCTCTGTGGTGGTTAAACTGCTCACGGTCTGAATACTTTGATTTACAGCTTTTCAAAAGGAGCCGTAACAAAACCTCCAGACAAACCTATGTGCCCTGGACCATCCCTTAAAACCAGGCAGAACCAACATTTTTTTAGGTTTCATTTTTCAGAAGTTGAGGTTTTCAGCAACGTAAATTTTCCCCAGCGTTACCTTTCAGCAGGTTGGGAGTGCAAGAGGTGTAAAACATGAGTATTTTACAACAAGGCCTATGGGCAGTGCCTACAGCAGCAGGGAAGGAGCCTGCTAACACATTTGTGTCTATTCACCCTTCTGGGAGTCGTGTTTCTCAGTTTTCCCCTGGTAATCAAACCCCACTGCACTCTTGTCCACTCTGTCAGCCTGTACTCCGTACTTTCCACCAAAACCACTTGAGTAGTCTGCATTGAGAGTAAAGCACAATAAAAACAGCATGAAGGCACTTGTCATGGATACAGCACAGCCTAGCAATTGAGGGGAAAAACAAGTTATTTCAGAACTGAAGTATTATTAATGCTTTAGCACACAAATTCAGTTTGATTTTAAACACAAGATAAGCAACCGTCCTACAGCTTATGATGGTTCCTATTAAATTTATTCCCTATTTCCAACAGGGTGCAATACAGCAAAGAGCAACTCCCAGTCTTCCTGACATGTCTTTGAACCTCACTTCAGAAAGAAAAATAAGACTCCTGATGACCCACTATTTCCTTGTCTTAAAACCTCATCAACTCATGAAACTGCTCTGAAATTCATTTTTTCCTCTTCTGTTCCACCAAACCCACCATTAGATTCACTGAGAATGTCATGCACAGGTCTCACTAAACAAGGTACTTCCCATACAGTGAAAGAATCTACTCTGTTTTTCATAGAAAATGTGCTCACAGAGGTGACCACCTCCCCACTTTACCTTTTTGGGAGGGATGCTTCTCAGTTTTGCCCTGATATTCAAACCCAACAGCTGACTGGAAGAGAAATAAAATGACATGTGTGACAGAGTTAGGCATTAGGAGAAAACCTGCAGGCACTTCAGTGGACAAAGAGCATGGTGAGTTTCTGTGTCCTTCCATACTGCTCTGACCTTCTGGATTTGGGGCATAAATACCTATTTAACTTAGGGGCCATATGCATTTACCTGCTAATTTAGTGCATGTGTTCATGGCCAGGGGTTCTGTCCTCCCTTGCCAAGGCAGATTGTACCAGCAGCACACTCCAGTCTGGCCTTGCCAGGTCCAGCAATTCAGTATGACAAAAATCCAGCATTTCCATGCAGGGATTGTTACGCAGTCTTGGAACAGGACATTAATTATCCTGCCCACTAGCTCATATTAAGATACAGGACAAACCATCCCCAAACCCCTCCTGCTACAGCATTCACACTGACCTTGTCAAGGAACACAAAAAAAGTAGTATTTTAACATCTCTTCTCAGCTGTCTTTTCAACTCATCTCAATTTCCCACGAGGGATTCTTTCTACTCTGCTTTAAACAGTAATTCATCTCCATAACAGTCAGTGTTAGCTTCTGCTAAACTTCAAAAAGAGCAGTAAGAGCATCAACAGCATCCTAAGGCACTGGAATTTTGCAGTTTTAGGTACAAAAGGAGGAAACAAACCACTGTGGGTGGCTGCAGGAGGAGACGAAATCACTCACCTGGTCAACTCTATCGGTTTGTACTCCAAACTTGCCACCAAACCCTTTCACCGAATCCACTTGGGAGCAATGCTTAGAAAGTTTGGATTGGTACTCATGTCCAACAGCTGACTGGAAGAAATTGGTTAAGTTCAGAGAGAGCAGTTCTACACAGGTCTGGGTGTCAGACAGAACACTGCAGCAAGCAACCTGAGGGTGAGTTTTGTTACCAACATGCATCACTGCCACTCCTCCTGCTGAAACCAACTTCCCTGGAAATCCCTACTCACTTGGGAAGTCTCCACAAGGATGTTGCCATGCTACCAATCCAGCCTAGGCAAGGGAAGTGACTGCATTTTATGAGGACTCTTTTATGCCCTGCATTTGCACTTCAAAAAGCACAGGAATGAAAACAAGACAGGTACAGAGGGAGTCTTGGTGGTGCTCATGCAGAATTTGAAGTGAGTTCCAGGTGAAACGCACAGCCTTGTGTTCAGGCACTTGTATTGAGGGATCTGTTTTAGCTGACAGGGGACTGCAACAAATACAACCAAAGCCAGCTGCCACTGGTTTAGGCAGGCATAAATCAGAATTAGGCATCTTCCTCACTTGCAAAATGGTACTGAACATGAGGAGATGCACTCACACCTGTGCCAAAGGTAGCCCAGCCCTGCATCCTGGCCCTGGAAGTTGAGCTGAACAGAGGCTGAGCTCCATGCATCCCACCACGACTGGCAGGACACAGGGATATGTAATTACACACCTGGAAGTGCCTCCACACAGCCTTTGCTAGTGTTACACTGACCTAGTGCTGGGGAGCCCTTCCAGCTCCTGGAATTGATGCTGCAGCCTCACACCTCGAGCAAAAGTGCTTTTTCCTTGCCCAGTGCCAACCCTGGGAACTGGCCAGAGCAATTCACCAGTTTAATCCAACACTGGACAGTCCTGTGCCAGGCAGCTGCACCAAGGTGAATTACTCTGAGGACACAAGGTGCCTGCACACCTGAGTAACTCGGATTTTACAGTGTTTGCTCTTTTTCTTCCACACAGGTGCTGGAGGGCACATTGCCAGCAGGTAGGGAAGCAAAGCATTGCTGGCTGAAGTTACTGCCAGGTAACAGATCAAGGATGGCAACAACAGGAGACACTGCATTAACTCAAAAGCATTACAAAAGCTCCCTTCTTTTCCTGACTGAAACAATCACACTCCTGTTCATTTTGCAGGTGTTCTGTAGTAGAGTACCTGTTAAATGTGACAGAAAAGGCTCCCACCTCCCTTTATTCTTCCCACTACATTTATGGAAAACACAAAGCTCTGAAAATTTTAGAGTTTATTTGGTTTTACATGATCTCCCTTTTGTTACACCAACTGAGGTATAAACGTGGTGTTTTCTTTGTGGTACCAGGACTTCCTGCATTTCACCAAATTACAACAAATCTCCCTTCAGAAAAGACTTAGAAGAATATTTTTCTTGGAAATCTGTATTTCAGAGTAAAATACCCCCATAATTTTTCTGTGCATTTTAAACCAGCTCGGGAGGTATGGCACACAGAGTGATGGAACTGCTCATTTTAACTCAGCACCAAGGTTTTGCCCTAAATGCAGCAAAACCCTGCACCAGGACAATGCTGCAGTGACCCTGATTTAATGGCCAAGCTTTAAAGCCAAGCTTCCAGAGCACCACACCTGCACAGATACCTGCAAAGGAGACATCTCAGCCACAAGGCTTCAGAACTACAGTTACAAGGGAGAAAGATTTATTACAAACATAAATCAAGAACACCTCCTGCCACCAGCATCACTCAGATGGGCATGACCAGCACGTTTTTCCCCCATGATTAATTCTGGCCTGTGGGAAACACTGCTGACTTTGGTTCCTTTCTTTTTCCCCATGGACACAGGTGAGGGATAAACTGCTGACACTAGAGAGCAGCAGCAGAATAGGTCTGGTGGTTGAATCTGCTCAGCAATTCCTTTTCTCAGATTCAAAGGTTAGCCTGTTTCAAAGGCCCACTGAGGACTGGACAGCAATTAACTCTGGAATACGGAAATCCAGCAAAAATTTAAGGCTGTCAAGTTACCAAGAACACAGAAAGTAAGAAAACTTTCTTATTCAGGAATGGTTTGATTCTTATTCTAACAGAGCTCATGAAAGAAAGTAGCCAAAAGTTGATATGCCTATTTATCACATGACTAAAGGAACTACATTAAGAAGGATATTTTTTTAACAGTGTAACATAAGCAGCCATCAACTCCTTACATAAAAAACTACCATCTGATTGAAGTACAATGATATTTTAAATACTTGCAATACTTGTCACAGTTCACAGTTTGTTCACAAGAGCTGCTCTCAGATCTTAATGCAGCAGCACATCCTTTTTTAATTTTTTTGGCAGTCTCTATCTACATGCATGGAAGAGCTGGCACAGCATCCAAACAGAAAGATCATACTGGATTTATTAATGCATGGAGGGCTCTGTTAATTTAGAAACATAAATTTTAGAACTTGAATCCTGACTCCAGGGGAATCCTCTCACGACTTGGCATCAATCAAAACCATGTGGGGCCATTGCACGTCCCAGAGCAAAGCTGGAACAAGCTCAGCTTACACAGAGAGTAGCTTATCACTTCACTTATCACTTCATCCCAGGGAAGCTCCATTCACACTTACTTTATCCATTCGATCTTGTTCCACGCCAAACTTCCCTCCATAGCCATGGGAAGCTTTAGGTCCTGTTTGCAGCTCCCTCTCTTTGAGGTTCTGGTGTTCTTGGAATACATTCTCCCTCAGCTGATGAATACTTTAAAAGACAAATAACCAAGCAGCAAGTTTTACTAGAGAAGTTTCAGCAAGCAACTTCAAAAAGATGCAAAATACAAAGCTGGCAAAAATATCATCTTAATTAGAAGTTGGATGACTTGTATTTTTCAAGCCCTTCCAATTTTTTCAGTGCACAAAACATTTCTTCATATTTTGAGACACTGGATTTGTCCCACTGCAAAATATTGTTTAAAAAAAAGAAAAGAAACTTGCTGGTTTTAAGACTAATGTGGAAGGGAACTTTGCTATTTTAACAATCCATTTCCTGGAATTGATTTGTGCCTGAAACATTTTTTTTCCCTCATGTCCTAATTTAAATTCTTCCCAACACTTTCTGTTTAGATGGCAACTTTTCAGAACAGGGATCATCTCTTATCACACAGTCCCTATGGCAACAGGGCTAATTCTAACAGAGCATTTCTGGACACCACTCCACTGCAAAATAAAGATGTCAGGAAACTTGCACCTCCTCTTCCCAAAGTGATCCCTTAAAATATGCAGGAATCGAACCGAGGGCAGTGCAGGCTAAGCACAAGAAGGGTAACCCAGGTGTAATCTGCACCTTAAGCACTTCCCACCCAGAGTTTTAAGCTTCCTCAAGTGTAATTCAGCCAGCAGGAATCCCCACTGCCCTCAGAGCAGGGCAGAGTAACACTGATACCTGAAGTAACCAGAGTTCAGTCTCCCTCTGCCTGCAACAATCACACATTTCCTGAAACTGCTTTAAAGTTCAGTCTTAGGCCCTTTTCGTAAGAAATGCAAGACTCAGGAGATGCATCATTTCTGCTTCACATATCCCTCTGTGATGCACTCATCTGCTTTTCTGTCAGGGAGCTCAGTTTGTTACTTTGCCAGGGTTTTTATGAGTTTGGTGGTAGCAGTTTTCTAAACGAAGTGTAAGAATTAAAGGACCAAACGTTTCCTTAAAGTACCAAACTGGAGCTGCTCAGATCCCTCAGCTGCTCCCCTGGCACTACTGGCTCTTGCACCAAAACTGCACAAAGAACCTTTCCAGACACAGAGGCAGGAAAAATCACATTTCCAGTGACAAAGAAAGATTTAAGAGTCCCTACACTGTATTTCTGCTCTGAATTTCAGCTCTGAAGACATGGACGGATTTGAAAGACCAGCAATCTGGCAAATAATCAATCTTCTACAGGGACTCTTGTTTTAATTATGAAGACACAAGTAACTGAGAGAACATGAGGTGATTAAAAGACGCCTGGGACCGTGCCTATTAATACATTGCACAAGAGAGCTGCTTTACTTGATGTGCTCTTGGTGGCCGGATCCATTCACGGTTTTAGCTCCCCAGCGCTGCTCTTTCTCACTCACATCGTTCTGTGAAGGACACACATAAAAAGAGAGTTAAACACCCAAAGAAATCACCAGTTACACACATTTCAGAGCTCACAGCAAAAGCTTCCAGCAGTCCCTGAGACCACAAGGGTTAGAAAAGCAGCTTCACTTCACTTCCAGGGACCTGCTCCTGACAGTTTATTTCACCAAGACACGGCCCCCACCCTGAAGAGCTCCTCTGGAGCTGTCCCAGAAGCCACTCCTGGCGGATCAGTAAACCCCAAAAGCCATACCACAAACCCCAAAAGCCATACCACAAAGTCTGGATCCGTCTCCCAGTCATCAGCTCCGTCATCCTGGCTGACAGACACGGTGTGGCCTGCAGTAGCCTTCCACATCTGCAACACCAGCAGGAGAAGCAGGGTCAGGCTCCACTCATGTACCAGCTCATTTGATTCATGCAGGAGCTGACAGAGGAGATTCAATCCAAAATTCCCAACAAAGAATGTTATTTAAGCACACCACCCAAAGCTGTCCTTGCAGTGAAAACAGGCTGGACCATTGGTGCTCAGGCTGTCTTCTCAAGCTGGCTTAAAAACCTGTTTAACTCTCCCATTTGCACTGTAAAAAGATTAGGAGCGATTGCTGTTTCAAAGAGAGCAGTTTCACCTTTCTTTGCCCAAATTAGCACTTGTCTTTTGTGCAGTCACTGCACTCAAAGACTTCTCCTCACACAGGTTTCCAAGCCAACATGCACCTCCAAAAACTGCTGCTAATTCTGGATCCCGTGCATATAGTTAAGGGGTAGGAATGGGTGGGTTTTTTTCCCCCCAGGCATTAAAAATGGTGAGCACAACATTGTTCTTCACCTGCCTTACACCTGCACAACCTCCTCTGCTGTGCAGTGAGTTTCAGCACGGTGACAGAAATCCCAACAACTCCGAGAATTTGCACACAACCCAGACATCGCTCCAACAAGAGTTCAGGAGTGTCTGTGCTCCTCGGGTCACCCCCTGTGAGACACGCTGTACACAAACTCTGCACCTCGTCTGGCTTTCAGGAGAAACAGAGGGTGACTGCTGGAGCACTGACAGGAGGAAGCAAGGCTCGTGAAAAAGGCAAACAGTGACTTCTAGAAACAGCACCCAGCACTTTCAAGAGGTTAATGATCTGGGGCCTCTCACTTTCTGGAAACCTTATCCCCTGTGGAATATCAAGTTGGATACTTTTAATCAACACTTCTGAATGCAACTAGTTAGCAGAATTCCTGATCTTTCTGGTGCTACTGGCTGGATTTTACACCCTTTATTCTACGTAAATCAGAACAAATAAATTCTAGAAAGCAAAACTAAAACATCAAACTACAAGCTGCCTGTTCTCCCATCTTTTTCAGAATACACTTCAGAGAAAGGATTTAATTTTTCTTTGCTATTCAACTAGAGTTCAGCTTTTTAACATACCATCATTCTGTCCACTTACCTTTATCCTTCTAATTAAGAATAGATTACAAAGGTAATTATCACAGGCTATTTAATTCACACAAGCATAATTCAGTGGGTGGGATGAAAACTCCCTCTTAAATGCATAACTAATAATCCCTGGGTAAAGTTCACAGCTCGTTCTGTTGGGCTTGCTCTGCAGCCTGGCAGAACGAGCTGATGAGCCAGTTTTATGGAGCATTTCAGAAGTTTCAGGACTGGTAACGTGAGTGGGAACAACTGAAAAACTGACAGTCAAACACCAGGGTAGCAAATGCTGGAGTAGCCTGGAAGGAGTGTGTAAAAGCAGAGCAGGTGACATCCTAACACAGTATGAATATGTTTCCCCTCATGTTTTTTCGGGTTTCCCATCTCTCAATTCCTCTGGCAGTTAAGGAACTAACCTTTACGATAGTACTTCATATCCAAAACACCTGTGAAACTACGAGTTTATAACCCAAACTTCTAGAACATGGGTATTTTAACAGCATCCTTAAAATACTCTGTCTAAAGCCTTCTCTCACATGATTGTGTCTGATTGTCCTACTCTTTCCGACTAAAATCTGATCTCTTGCCAAAAAAAAGCCCCAAAAGCCTTGAGAAGCACAACCCAACCAGTTCAATAATGAAATTCAACATGGGTCCAACTTCTTTCTAACTTCTCCTAAGAGGGATGTTTTGTATCCATCCTTCCGTGCTCCACCACACTGTCCAAGATGTTTAGGAATGGAATTCAAGTGACAAGAGCTGAAGCAGAGGTACATCTGTGCACGGCGAATTTCTATATACTTTGTGCAAAACACAACTTTTTGCCCCCCAAGTAATTGTTTCCTGATTGATGTGCTTTGTTCATTCAGCTGTGCGTGGACATTTCAAAGAACAAAAGCTGGATCCTTCAGTCTAGGTTTCATTGCTTCCTCCTCAAGCTCTCACAAACAATAGCGCAGGGAAGAAGGATTTCACACGCACCCCCCGTGCAAAATCCAGAATCCACCACGATTCTTTGCAAATCATGCGCACAAACGCCAGCATTTTTCCACAGCTCAACCCTGCATTCTGTGAAGTGAATCCCAGCAGGAGCAACGCAGCCCCAGCGACCAGGGCTCCCAGTCCACTGCCAGCAGGAACCAGCCTGGTTTCCGCCTGCTATTCCAGCACGGATTCCAGGGCAGAGCGAGGAGAAACACGATCTATTCATGACTCACTGGCTCACGTGGTCATGATTCCTGAAGGAAGAAGCAAACGCTACGGTTCGAACACAAACCCAGGCTAAATATATGCCTCGAATGTATGCGCTGCTATGACTAATCGGCACACACATCATCCTACCCAGCACCTTTAGCGGCACCCTCGGCAACTCCCGGCTGCCCGGGCCTAGGGACGAGCTCCGGGCAGCGGCAGCAGCAGCAACAGCAGCAGCAGCAGCAGCAGCAGCCGCCGAGGCTCGGGGCGCAGGTGAGGGGAGCCGGGCAGCAGCTCCCGGGCTGGCCGGGGCCGCACGGCCTGAGCCCGGCACCGAGGGCAGGCGGCTCTGCCCTCAGGGGCACCCACGGCAGCGGCACCGCCGCTGTGGGAGCCCCCGCCGCAGGCGCTTCCCTGCAAGTTCCCAGCTTTGGAATTGAAATAAAATTTTTGTAAAAAAAGGACACCGCGTCGCGTCCTCCCCCGTGCGCGGCGCCCGGCTCCCCCTCGGCCCCGCCGCGCTTACTCTGCCTCTGCCGCCGCCTCCTCCTCCTCGGCGCTGGCTCCCCGCCGCTGCTTCCCCGCCGCTGCTTCCCGGGCTGGCGGCGGCTGCTGCTGCTGCAATTTCCGCTTGAGTCGAGCTCCCACTTCCTCTTCCCGGCTCCAGGTGGGAGCGGGACGCGCTCCGCTCCGCTCCGCCCCGCCGGGAGGGGCCGCGCCGGCCCGGGCCGGGAACGCCGCCTCCCCCCGGGAGCCTGCGGGGCTCCGAGCCGCTCGAGCAACCATAAACATTTATTTCTGGAGCTGCTCCTTCCCCCGTTTCTGTCAGCTGCTCCAAAAATGCACCGTCAGGAGTTTTAAAATGGCCACAGTGGAATTGCTGGTGCGTTTTTGAACATCCTTTTTTAATGTTTATTAATACTCACTTTTGCACCGTCATGTTTTGCGAATCGCATCTACTCCGTCCCCGGGGGTTTCCATCACTTTTTATCAGTGGGTAAAAGGTTCCCCCGGGGGATCCAAATGAAACGGATGCTAAAATGGGAACAACGGGGGTTTACAACACTGTAGTAGGAGTTACTGGTTTGCCCACTGTTTGAGTCTTCTAGAGGAGGGAAAGGGCCCCAAGAACGCCATTTCTAGCGAAAAACATTGCAAATAAACACACGAATTCAAGCTGTAATGCAGGGCAGGATAAACAAAAAATCCAGGTGAACACAAACAATTCCAAATGTAGCCAGGTCACGTTATAAATAGGCTCAGTTACTTTTTCCTGGCTTAAACACAGTGAGATTTACCCCATAAACTGAATACAGCATATATAAAAAACTGGACTAAATTTATTCTCAGAAAGCTGTCTGCTAGAGAAGAACACAGGTGCAGAGAACCTCGATCCTTTGGGCATTAATTCTGGCTGTCCTGAGTACTTTTGGAGTCTTCACCTGTCCCTCCATGTACAGGTAGGAATATAAACCACATTTATACAATCACTTTTCACCCATCTGTTCCAACATCCCATATAAAACCACAAGGTACTGCTACCTAAGTTATCTACAATAGCCCTTTCCCCCCTACTATTAACAAAAAATGAAATTAACAAAATGTAGAATAACTTGTCCACCAAAGCTACAACCCTGACAATGGGAAGTGAAAAACTCATTTCAAAGGCAAAGTGACTCCTTAGTTTCTTTAAAAAGTACCACCCCCAAACATAGTGTCAGTTTTTATTTACCTGAAAATTAATTTTGCTGCCCCTCCTTCTCAATCTTTAGCCTACACCAAGTTCCAAAAATACATTGCTTTGAACTACTTTACCTGTTCTCCAAATCCTGGTGTGATAAATCACCACTTCCCACAAGACACTGCTGTAGCAGTTTACAAGACAGAGTTAAAACATCTGTTTTGAGATTCCCTGTCCTTTAAACATGCAAAAATTGCAAGTTTAAAGTTCACTCAGATAATTCTGAAGCATGCAGACAGAATGCACAGTTTAATTTTCACAGCCCTCTTTCCAACTAAAGCCGTTAAAGACATTTGGCAATTTACAAAACGTTGTATTTAACCAAGTGTTATCTAAAGATCACTGTAACAAACCCAGGTGCCTTTTCCACGTGCAGTTTTCTTTCAGCAGGGTGTGTGGGAGTTATTAAAAGTGAGCAAGACACGTTTTTCTGGATTTCTCCAGCACAGCTCTGCTGTGTAACTCAGAAGGAAGTCACCACACGGTTTTGCCAGTTCGTGAAAGCTTTCGCCATTTCACTCATTTATTCTACCTCTCGTGTCAGTTCCATTGTTCCATAACAGTTAAGGTTTTACAGCCTCAAAATAATAAACGCATTTTCTGTTCACATTTTACAAGTCTATCCCGCATTGGTTTCACTTTTGAGAAGCAACAATACATGACTTTGAACACCTACTATCACATCAGTGACCAGCAACGCCTAGGCAAGGTTTCTCTAAACAGCAAAGTTTAGCTGAGCAGTGAGTCAGGATTTCCTTCTGCAGTTCCATTTTAGTTTTTTCTAGAAAGATAGATTCTCTGCGAATATAAAAGAGACTGCAAATGAACAGACAGCAACTCGTACAGACAAGCCAGACAAACAGAAATGCTTTACTGAACAAGGTTTAAAGCGTCCATGGCAGTGATTCTCCAGGCATTCCACATCCTGCTGTGGAGGACATGATGAAATATGCTTCACTACTGCTTCCAGTATCCTGCAACTTTATCCTTCTGTCTTCTACTCAATGAAATGGTTTACAAATATATCAAAATTGACATGAACAGCCCTATTGTGACCCCATTTTGCATTGGTTCCCTCAACTCCTATGTTTCTCCCCAAATAGCACTATGGTCATGATCACATTTTATTACCAAAGCAACTGTTGCTGCTGTCTAGAACAGCACTTCCATCTTCATCACATGGACCAGAATACACTGAAGTTGTGTGGCAGGTCTGGTTTACTATTTTAAAAAGCAAATCATAGCTCTAACTATGAGTAGAAGTAGGCAATAAAGCAGTTTTTTTCCAGAAAACTGATATTAGTGCATGTGAACTTGAACAATTCCAAAGAAAATGTCACATTGAACGGAATATTTTTGCTACTGGAGAAAGGTCATCATTTGAAACCAGATCTATAGGGCAGCAAACAATCACTAAGATGCTTTATTGACAATATCCACTCACTGCAAAAGTTTCTGCCTGCATACAATTAGATCTTAGCTTTTCCATAGTGTTTTATTGGCAGTGGAAAATGCATCAGTACTTTATTGAAAGAAAGCAATAAATAATACTGTGATAAAAATAGTTCAAAAGTAGACTGTACATATTGTTACATAATCTGAAAATACACAAAAGATTAATAGAAAAACAGAACAGTAACAATGAATTTCAGTTTTACAAGCAAGTTAAAAGTGGAAAACAAAATAAGAAAAAAGACATGCTATATATATTGTTGCATAATAAATAATGCACCATCTGAACAGATTCTTGCTGGCTTTTTAATATGCCATTTACAAGTGTCAGATACATTTTCTACTCATACAGTCCAAAATGGCTACAACCATCAAAATTGAAGTCCAGACAAGTCTTTAGAACAAGTTTACAAAACACATAGGATGACTTACATAAGAAAAGTAAGGCCTTTATTAGAAGATGCACTGCTTTAAGTTTTCAGCCCATCATTGTACCTTCATCTTTCACTACTCATTTGACAGGAGGCTGCAGTGCTTTAGGATTGGTCCATTAAAACTGGTTCCACCAGCATCTTTCCACCAAGTGTTTTCAAGCAAAAAGGTCTAGGACAAAAAAATCCCTCTCTGTGGCCTGTGGCTCACGACCAGGAATCATTATGAAGTCTATCTTCCTCAGGTGAGGAAAAGCAAAAATAAAAAGAGTCCTTGGTTTATGGCTTGTTTTCAGTCACTGCAAAGAGGCGCGATACGAATCCAGCACGGGGTGTTAGGACTGAGGCATCGCTCCTCCAACGTGTCCTGCAGGATGAAGAGTTCCTCCCAGCTTTTCAAACAAGTTCTACTTTAAATAAAGACAAATTGCCACTACTTGACACATGCTCTGTGTGGAAAGGTACAGCTCTGAGAAGAACAACGCTCGGGTACCGTCCCTCCTACGTCAACAAAGGCTCGCCTGAAAAATAGCTGGACTTGTTTTCAGATCTAAGCTAAGAGCTCCAAAAGACAAAATATATACTGCTTGGTGTCATGATACTTTTACAAAGGTATTAAAATCCTTTTCACCTTCAGTGTCATTATTAAAAAACAATGATAATTACAGTAACTGCATAATTTACAAAAACCCTATATTGCTCATAGGGACATATACATACAAGCATTACAGTACATTCAGTTGGAAAGACTAAAATTAGAATAAAAAATCAGCAATGATTTGATTTGTAGACTGAATAGAAACAGAAAAAGTAAGTAACTATATAAATGAGAAGCCACATAAATATAAGAAACATTTAGATTCTAAAATATTTTCTCTATAGTACTCATGAATTTATTTGCTAATTAAAAACTCTGTAATAAAATATCTCAAAGTGTCCATTTAACAAGTATTAACAGGTTAAGGGTTCCAAATGTTCAAAATGCTGCATATCACCGGTAGAAATAGTGTGGGTAAACTGTAAAAACAACAAACAAAAACAACACACAAAAAGAAAAAAACAAAACAACGAAAGATTCCATTAGCAGTTTTTAACCAACATTTCCTTCCAAGATTCTCACAAACAGCTCAGCAGTGCAGCAGACATGCACTGAATTACTGCCATGCCACGCTGGATAGAATTTTATTGCCTCCTGCAATCTCCAGCTGCAGTGCAAAGGAAAGCAATGAGGGCAAATATTTCTGCCTCGAGGATTTCCATCCCACGTCATCTGACTACGGAAAATCCTGAACCAGGGAGAAGAATCTGGGGGAGAGGAGACTTAAAACTTCAGTTTCTTGTGACTAAAAATACTTTAAGAGAGCCCCTGAGATTATGAACTGACACACTCACATGGTCTGAGCTGCTACATGCAAGAGTTTCCTCTCTCTCAGCATTTCATATGTAAGAACTCTTTAGAACTCAACTCACACATGCAAAAAGGTTCTGCATTTGAAGAAGCAAATACATGAGTTGGAAGGGATGCTACCAGTAAGAAGAAAGAAATTGCAAGCAGAAAAGACAATTTACAGCCCATGAAAGATACCAGTGAGGGGAAAAGATCCACTGAATTCATTTTTAAAAATTCATTATAGTTAAAAAAAAAAAAAGCATCAGTTTTCTGACTTGCTTGCAAAATCAGAGAAGTACTGTGCCATAAGAAAATACAGCAGAGGCTGCTGCAGAAACATTCCAGGTCCTGGAGAAAGACAGGACTACAGATCTTTTACAAGCCAGAATACATGGAATTCATCTTACAACACATCAAGCTGCCTTTTATTGGCAGCACTGCTCCCAGCTCCCCAAATTTAGGCTGCAGGTAGCTAAATCCAGCCAGCCAGCCTAAGCAATCACAGTGGCATGGAGTGTCCAGGAACTGGGAAACTGCAGTTTTCCCTGTGACAATTCAATACTGAAGCATGTTTTAGTGGGACAACTCAGACCAAGCAAAGACTCAGAGATCAACAATCTGAGCTGCAGTGTCACACACTGCATTATTTTCTTTCCTTTCCATTCCTAATTTATTCTCTTCCCTTCCCCTCCCCACTTCCACTAGCTGTGTTTCATCCAACCTTTGATTCCTACACTTTCTACAGAGCTATTTACCACAGGTCCTTTCTGAAGCTGTTTAAAAACCCTCACAAGAATACAGTCCTGACAAAACCCAGTATTTGCACACCCAGTCTTCGTTGTAGGAAATAAACTCTGGATTTTCAATATGACAACCTACCCTGAAAACGTGGGCAGTTTTCTAAGTGTGTAAAACCACTGTAGTAAAATCCCTGCTGTTTCATTTCATAAATAGCTGCTTTAGTGTTATTCCTATCAGCTTTACTCACCAGGAGAAGGCTTTAACAGGAGTAGGTCCTTACTGTAGCAGAATCCAATCTTTGTGTTCCTGATACACTGCCTATTCCAAGAAGCATGGGAAGACATGCAGAACACAGCATGCATGTTAGTTTTCACAACAAAAAAGAACCACCACCCTCCACAGCAATGGTGATTACAGCTTTGGTACTCACCCAACTCTAAGGTTACAAGTTAGAAAAGCAGAATTGATTTTACAGTTTGTATATTAACCACTTCTTGTTCCAGGGGCTAACAAAAAGAATTCTAAAGAAAGACCTGCATGCCAACTAGCACCCAGAAATTGGCAAAGGTGATTTTGTAAGTTATTTACTGCTTTATGCAGTTTGTAAATATTTAATATTTAACAAAGAAAGTGGTTTTACATGGTGAAGACTTAATTTACCTTCACTTACAGAATTTTCCACATGAATTCTGTAAAATATTTTGTGCTAGTGACAGCATATAAAATTTAGAAGAGCTTACTGAGAGTAGCATCAGATGTAAAAAATTGGTTTTTTGAGCTTTATGAATAAATAAGGGTTTTCAGAACCTGAGGCAACTCTGACAGATTGTGTTCTCACCCTGTCTGTTCCAATAAAAACATTTTATATTTGTTTCTACTTGTTTCTTGTAAATGAAATTCAAGTCAAAGTTTATTCTTATGTGGCTACAGAGATGGGTTTTGAACATACAGGATCCCTCATGTGACAGGTGATCAACTTCCAGATGGGATTTCTGGGGTCTGCTTTTGTTGGTTTGGGTTTTTTAAATTCATATCTGTGAGTGCACACATATACACAAAGATCATTAAGTACACAGCAATGAATGAAACTGATTTCAAGTATGGTCAATATTGCAGTGACCACTGCAGGGGGGGTAATGTACCTGTTACTCAAGTTTTACTAATCTCAAAATTATCTGAGGGGATTTACTCACATCATTTTTGAATGCATTTTATTGCATTTCAGAAGTGGGGCTCATATTGGTCTAATTGCTACTAATTAGAAATTATGCATCATGTGATTAAAATACTCCTACTAAGCTGTCATTTTATTTTCCTACTTTAAATGACATTTATTTCTAGCTATGATCCTCATTTTGTTACTCCAGTGATGTAAAAAAGAAACTCCACCTCTAGTACAGCTTCCTGAAATGACAAAGCACCCTATGGTTAAACACAGTGTTACAAATACAACCATGCACAAGGCAGATGCTTTTATGCAGCAAGAAGGTCATTTGAACTTAATTCCCTTGGAATCTCAGGCAAAAAAAGCACATCATGCTTAAAATTATACAAAATCAATACCATCAATCTGCATCTTCTTTGGCTGCATAGAGGGTGAAGACATTGAGGTTGTAACTCTGAAGTTTGCAGGAAGAGTCTCTGCTGATCCAGCAGCTAAACCTCTTATGTCCTTTGGTCTAAACTTCTTTCTCCATGAAGGTGCTCTCCTAAAGCTCTTATCATCATCCTGTCATATTGACAAACAACATTAGCAGTGCAAAAAGTCTGGGATTGGTACTGACATTAAAAGGATTACTGACAAACTTAACTAAATGTATCACCACTGAAGGAGGTGATTGTGAGGAAATAAAGTGTATTAAATACTGCATTGCCAAGCAGGGTTTTCCTCAAGCATTTGGGTAAATGTAACTTAATTACCCAAGTGCATTTTCCTTCCCCCATTAATACATCTGCCTCTTTCAAGCAATATTCCCACCTCAGAAATAGAAACTGTATTTAGTAAGTGCAGCATTAAGTCCCACTTCCAAAACCATCTTTGTCAGAGAAAGTAGTGTGTCAGTGCAAATATTCCCACTGGGCAGCTCCATTTGCCAGCTTCCCATTTAGAAACAGTCCAATCCTTTGAATGCTGTTTTACCTCAGATTTATTCCCTTGTACAATTAGGAGACAAGTGGCTACATTATTTGAAGAGATCTTTGTGATCAAACTGCCCTGTGCCACTAGAACAGAGCAAACATCTGTTCCCTCAAAGCTCCTTTTGCAGTTTGAAATCTCCATGAAAAATACTTTAGAAAACCATCAAGCAGCTTTCTGATGGGTTATTAAAACCTTGGTGGAAATGCACATGGGAACAGAGCAGTCAGGAGCTTCCCCTTCCCCTGTCCTCTTCCTCATCCCAGCAGCAATGGTTTTGAGACTGGTTTCCTGAGCTGGTTAACCACAGAAGGGTTTTGCCACTTCAGCCTTTATTTGGATCACTTTTGCCTATGTGTGCTACCACATCAGCTCCCATCAGCACCAAAGATGAGGCAGCACAGAGTTAATTAAGATTCTCCTGGGGAAGTAGCACCAATGTGAATCTGCTCACTGAGCAACTTAAAAGGTTAAAGATGGAACACTATCTCTTCTATGCTGAAAGGTGCACAAAACAGCCTCACACTTTGTACTCATTTCAGTGCAGTTTATACAGTAAGATCACAGGCTGCCCAACAGAAATTACTGGTCTTCTGCAGCAGTATGAATCAAAATTAACACAAGATTTCTTAAAAACCCCTCAAGGCTCTTTGAAATACTGCTCTTTAGGATAAAATGCCTTTCTCTGTTGCAGCTTGTTCATCTGCAATGCTGGTCACTAATTTTCCCATATTTTAGATAAAGAGGATTCACCCCAAAGTGCTGCTATTATATATTAACCACATGAACTACAACCCAAACTTGCAAATCTTCCCAATACTTTCATATTCAAAGTCATCCTACCAAAATACACAAACCCTGCTGTTTTTACAAACTCTCAAAGACAAGGATTTTCATGTTAACGTTTCTGTCACTATTCTGTCAAAAATTTAAAGAGGTTGAAGCTAAATCCTTTCAGTGAGCAGTTCTGATAGTTTCCAGAACTGTAAAATGGGTCAACAACTCGAGTAACTTACTTCATCAAGTCTTCTGTCAGTGCCCATAGCAAGAAGGTTATTGAATTCCCTCTCCAGAACAGCACGAGCCTGAAGTTTGTGGTTTGAAAGAAATGGAAGTTAATTCCAAGAGATTAGTAATTAGTAACCTATAATGATTTTAAAAATTTAATAGGACCCAAATTGTTTAATGCTTTCTTATCAGATTAACAAACATACTTCATAGTTGAAAAGTCACAGTTTAATTTGTAACTTATTAAAAATTTAAGGAAGACTTAACAGCTCTCCTTTAGTTAATCTCCTTTAGTAATCATGAACATTAAAGTTCATGATTCTGCCTCAAACTTAATTATTTCAGCGTAAAAACTAGCAAACAACAAAAATGATGAGTTTCACATTACTGTTGTGAAGATGGGCCACGAGGAAAATATTAACATAAATATTAACAATTTTTTCCTCAAGCAGATTTACCAATGAGAATTGTTACTAAAAACTAGAAAACTATTAGAAAGGCATGATTTTTTCTCTTGCGTGACAATGGACAACTTTCCATTGCTGAAGTTTCTAGATGCTCTTAACTGTGAAAAAAAAGCAATCAGCTCCCATTTTTAACCTTCCTAGAGGCCTAAAGTGCCTCGTCCTTGCTTACCTGTGTGTTTTGAGTGGGGATTTGCAGCAGGAGAGCTAATGCATTGTAATCAAAGGATTCATCTAAGGCCACAAGTGCACCGTGAACTCCGCTCTCGATCAGGTTATTCGCGTATTCCTTAAGGCCGATGGACACGACCCAGTGGATCATCCTCTCATTGCTCCACACAAGGACATCTAGGGAGGCAAAAACACAGTGCCACATTCATTATAACACCACTTCTCTGAACCCAATCATCCACGGTCATGAACTGGATGATTGGATTGGAGTGCAAAGTAAACACGTTAGAAGTCTGCTGGGAGATGTTTCACACCGTAACAGTTTAGACTTAAATATTCCAAGGAGAACTTCCCCAGAAGCAAGAGATGCATCCATTCCATTTGGGAGGCTGAAAACAGCCACAACCCTGGCTTGTTTGCTGCCAGTTAGTTGTGATTCCTGGGAATGATCTCAGGCACAATTAGCAAATTAACCACCAAAAGGTATCAATGCTTTAAAAGGAAAGGGAAGGAGCAGGCACAGAACATTCTAAACAAGTTTTAGACTCAGATATCAGAAAATACTTCTGATATTAGGCAGGGAACGAAATTTCTATGGGAAATCTTGGAAAACCATGAATTTCCACCCTGCTTTCTCTTATTCCTTCTCTCCTGTTCAATAATCGCCAAGAATCTGGAAGATGTAAATACCTAAGTCACTTGGATATTTTTTCATCAACTGCTGGTAATAAAAGTTACCAGCCACAAGTAACAATAAAATCATGCAGATGTAAAGTTATGTCAAAACAGGGGAAAAGAAGAAAATAAGGAAAAAAACCAGCCAAACCCATGTTCTTAACTCTCATTCTCCTAAAACATTTTGTTTCAAACTTCAGAGCAGTATGAGTTTCAAAAATGTTCACATTTGTAGCACAAGGAAACGATTTAATGATGTGTTTTATCATTCCGTGCTCAGGGCCTACATCCAGACACACCTTGTGCATTCAACACTTCGTATTTTATAAACGATTCCTTCCTCTAAAGCCTTTTCTTTGTTATTGAATTTTTGAGGCTGATCAGTGAAAACATGGCAGAATCAGACTGAGGTGAAGACAATGCACTAACCTTTAATTTCATTCTGGCTTTCTTCTCTTTTTCTTTCCAGTTCTTTTCGATCGTAATTCAGTCTTCGGAGGCACATAATTCCACACTGAAAACTGTTTCTGTGTGGACCAGAGGGGGAAAAAAATCAGAACAAATATTTAGAGATAATGGAAACACTTCCTGTGGGTGAGGTCTCCAACTTCAGCCTCTTTACCTGTGGAAGCTGTCCACCATTTTGAGCTGCCCACGCAGGTCTTTTTTAGTTAAGTGGTCCAGCATCCGAGCATCCACCAGGCATTCCATGAAGTAGCTGCGGTACTGAGGGAGCCCCAGGCTCGGGAGCCACTCATTGCCAATCCACTCGTGGTTCATGTCACCATAGGCTAATGTCTGGTTTGAAAAAAACATGAAGGAAGAAGCTTATTGAAATGGGAAATGGAAAAAGAAAAGCTACTTTAGACAGCTTATTTTAAAGAAATGGCTTATTTAATTCTTAGCCTGCAAAGATAAGCACATCAGAATACTGGATACTACGTGTGTGTTTTCCAAACAAGTGGAGAAAAGCAGGTTCAGATATTCAGATCAGCAAGTAAAACTGCCTCAATTTATATCAAGAAATAGCATGACAAAATATGCAAGAGGTAATAAAATTTTTAAAAATACTAATCTACACGGTTGGATGGCAGAAGCCATAGAATTTCATTGTGTTGAGATGTTGCAAATACTCTCTCTTGAAAACTGGGGGGGATCTTATTTTTCATGTGACTTTACAAAGAAAAGATATCAGAAAAATAACTGCAAGCCTTTTTAAATACAGTTAGCTATTTTCAGAAACTGCTAAAACCCAGCTACAGAAGAACAAGCCATTCTAAATGCTAGCTCTTAGCCTAAAAGAGACTTTTCTCATTACGGTTTTGATCTGCAAATCACCAGGCATTTTTGTAGAGAAAACATCTATAAAAATGAGAGTTTATAACTGTATATCTAATCACTCCTTGGGCAACAAAACCCAGAAGCTCCTTTTTTCAAAAGTGCAATAATTCAGATTTTTCTGTTAAAAGTCAAAAGCTTTATTTCTCCTCTAGAGGAAGCACCTTCCAGAAAGGAGCAAGGCCACAGGGAAATGCACCTCTCCAAGCTATCAGAAGGTAGAAGAGTGAAAGAGCTCCTTACTCTGGGCTTGTTACCACTGACAATCAACAAATGAGTAGCTGAGATGTAGTTAATGGGACTTAAACCAGGTTTAAGCTGGAGGGCAGCCAAGCAAGAAGAGCCTGTACTGTCCAGAGATATGGATCAAGGGTAAACCCCAAGTTTTGTTTATATCCCTGTATAAATACTCAGCTACATCAATGCCTGAAAATACAATTAGGATTTGCCACCACTTTAAGGCAAAACAATTAATCAAGGGGGATTACAGAATTAGTGCATAGAAATCTACTTAACCATCCAGGCCCAGGGTATCTTGTGGCACACCTGGGATGGTGGCTGGGTTGGACAGGGACTTTCTGCACAGAGCAGATATTCCTCTTGGAATTCTGGCTTCCCCAGAGAGCCATCCCCCACCAAAACATTAAAATATTTACATCACATGTATTTCCCAAGTGTGCATTGTACAGAGATAAGCCTGCAGTTTCCCCCTCTCCCAATCCCCAGGTCACACCCAGAATCACTAAAAGCTGCTGGTCTAAAGGAAAAACAGATTCTTTCATGCCCTAATGATTGTGACAGTTTACATACAGTCTATAATATTAGATAAAGTTTCCAACCTGAGCCCAGCTTCCCTCCTCATCTTCCTGTTAGGTGGTTAGGAAAGCAAAAGAACACACACATATTAGTGGTTAAGTTTAGTAAGGAGGTCAAAGTTACTGGTGCACTGCAAGACTCTAAATCTACTGCATACCAAAAAATCTAGATAAAGCAAGCATCATGCAATGCAAAAAAATTATACACAAGGCACTTATTTTTGTATGAGAAGTTGCAAACCCCATCTACTGATTAAGTTTTCTGGAGAGAAGAAATTTCTGCACCAATAATTCAATTTGTCTATTTGTCAATCAAGTCAAAGCTCCATTTTACAGATTAGAATTTTGTTTACAATCTTATCAACATTGATTTTTTTTTTCCTCCCTTCTGGAAAAAAAACTACCAAGATGCAGATTACAAGGTTAATAATTAGAAGAAGCAATGATCCAGAATTTTAGTGCATTAATTTGAAGAAAAAAAAAGAAAAAAAAGAAAAAACCCCAAAAGGTACTTGATTCAAATGTTCAAGAAGTGGGAAAAGCACTCTAAGGAAGAGAAGTGGCAACACTGTAAACTAACCGTTTGTTGTGTGGCTGTAAGATTTTCCATCTCTTCATGTGTTACCCAGACATTTCCCGTGGTCTAACATGAGCCCACAGGGAATCAATCCCATCCAGTGAAAGGAAAGCAGTAACAAAGAGGAGAGGTTGCAGAACAGGTAAGCAATCGGTACATGTAAGGAGCAGGCATGGGCAAAGCAATGGTCTCTAAGTCAGGTACAGCTACTGAAAGTCATGGCATGCAATAAAAGCCTACTCACAGGGATCAACTTCCTCCACAGGTATTAACAAAACTGAGCATCAGAAATACCTCACAGGATTTAATTAATGGGTGAACACTCAGCTCTGCTCTAATCTGAAAAATACATTTGTGGTCTAGCAGATAACCCCAGGAATAACTTTAGACTCAGGAGAGAAAATTCCCACTAAGTGCCTAAATTTACTATAGAGAGACAGGTGACTCCTAGTTTATGTGGTCTGAATTATTTGGAGTTACCTTACAGCTCCATTAAAAGAGCCTCCAACTATCCTACAAATTTCTGTCCACACATGTATACTCCATCAGGATTTTAAATTCTCTGGAGGCCAAAAGATGAGGCGAATAACACGTACTCTAAATACTCTGGATTACATACTTAGACTGAAATAAACTTCTCTTTTCCTCGAGAAAGAAAACTGCAGTTATTCCTTCAGGTAATTTCCATGAAAGGAAGGAACAGCCTATATTTAAATAATGTGTTCCTTTCCAAGAAATTCTTAGTAGAAGCTCAGTTTGAAGTTTACAGCCAAGTGTTGGGAATTTCTAGGTGTTTAATGCTGGATGAGTTCCCTTACCGTCCTTGAGGTGGGAGGGGCAGAGGGGCTGGTTAATGACATGATTTCCTGGATGGCCAGCCTGAGCTTGAGCCTGTGCAGGGGATTGCTGATCCCGATTTCCCGCTGGATTTCCGTGTCAGACAGGGCTGACATGATAGCACCGCTTTTCACGTTGGCTCGGCAGGCAGCCACGTACCAGGCTGGCATCCCCACCCACAGCTGGAACACAGACAGAAGGAAGTAAGCAGGATATGGGAAACATTCCTGCCTCCAAACCCTCACAGTCTTTACAAGTCTGTATGCTGAGGGGGCTTTTTATTTTATTTTATTTTGGGGGGATCACTCACCTCCAGCCACACCACCACAGTGGGCCCATCCCACTGTGCAAAAGGCAAACCTTGTCTTCTGGCTTCCTCCAGCAGCTCATGCCTGCAATTACAGAAACAGTCATTAGTAGTAATGGATGTTACAATGTTAGCACTGCACTCACTTCACTGTCTTCTTTCCAATAATTAACTTATTCCTTTCCCAGCCAGCCTTGTATGATACATCCCCTCAGGCAGGTACAGCACACGCACAGGGACTACATAGGGATGAAAGCTGAGCTGGGCAGGAAATCTGAGAGCAGCAGAGATGGGGATTTTGCCTTTCAGAACCTGGTGTCTGAAGCCACTACTGACACTTTACCCAACACTCCCAACCCAAAGTGGAGATGTCAGGCTTATTTGGCAATCAGATTCTCAGCTACTGCAGTTTTCTGCTCAGCAAAGCTGAACCAAAGCAGTCATTTTTCCTCAGCGTGTGCAGATCTGAAACCTGTGGCAACACATGAGCATATCAGGCACCCCTGTCCATCAGGCTGTCAGGGCTGGAAACTGGGACAGGGACCATTTCACTGGTGAACTTCAGCCTGTCAGAACGTCAGGCACAGCTTCACACAGCCAGAGTTGTGTTTGACAGTTATATCCTGAAGGGCTGAGCACTGAAACTCGGCTTTCATCTCCCATGATGACACAATTTCCTTTGTTCTTCTGAAACAGAAGCGCCTGAAGTTTAATATTGACAATTCAGCTTCCAGAGACAATGGAAGCTCACAAGGTCCCTATAAATAGCTGCCAAAAATGTTTGATAAACCAAAGGACAAAAACTAGCACTGTGGGTATAAGCATGCAATGCTGCTTGGATGTGCCTGGCTGAAAACATGGAGAAAGCCTAAAAAAAGCATTTTTACACTGCCTTTGAAAGCCAGTTGTATATGGCTAAATCTCCACTCATTCTCCTTTGAAAATCTGAAAAAACAACTTCACCTAATTAGACTGGTTTTACTGTGCTTTATTCATGCCTGCAAGTATAGAATTAAGATATGCAGGAATACTACAGAATCCTACATTATATATTAACCATTTTCTCGCTATTTAAATCAAATAAAATCTCCTTGCCTTCTGAACTGTCTCACTGGATAGATCTGAGATGAAAACATTTTAAGAAGTTATAGGTATTAAAATATACAAGGCAGCTTGAAGAGTGATTATTGACAGAAAAGCAGCTTTTTTGCTATTCCTGCAAAATGGAAATGCAGCATTCAGCTCTTTCAGACATATCTGGGATCCTCATGTTATATTGGTAAGGTACTAAATATTAAAAAGTAATCAATGAAGTAATAAATATACTAGCAACTGCTTTGTCAATAGATAGCACTCCTCCACCTGCACACCAATAAATTCATATTGCTCTGGAAGAACCTCCCAGTAATTTATCCTAATTAAATGTGCTTCCCAGCAATGGGAGAAGGGGAGGAAGGAAGGGACTGCCAGACAACTGGTCACAAATAACCACTCTAGGTACCATTTTAGGATCCATCCATTAAGGTGGAACAGTGTTCAGCAGTCAGCAGCTCAACTGCTGAATTTCACTAACAAAGAAGACTGTAGAAACTTAGACATATCTGTACACTTCAAAAGACACATATATTTCTAAATTGGGAATAAAGGATCAGCTACTTCCCTGCTACTGTGGAAACATTACATTCATTCCACAAATAATTAGCCTTGAACACATTCAGTTCTGCTTCTCTTTGTTGTTTAAAGATTTAAAAATTAGAAAAATAAATTAGTAAGATACTATGAAACACTGCTCGGTAAGAACAGAATAAAATGCTTAATACTGTATTTGCCAGAAAGGAACACAACATTTTTTCCAAGTAGTTTAACTTCCAAATTGGTGTTTTTGCCTTCCTTTTTGGTGGTTGTGTTGTGGGGAGTTCAGAGAATATCAGTGTAATTTCTGGTTGTTTTGTAAGTCTCATTGCATACTTCATGGTAACCAAGAAACAGTGAATCCTTTGGAGTATGATACAAGGAATACATCAAAGATGTAAGGAGAGGTTACAATGCAAACTTGAAACTCATGGTGGTATTGTAGGCAGAAAACACTTGTGTGATGGAGAAAAACACATAGAAATAGAAACAAACAAAGAAAAAAATGTTTATGAGATGACTTTAGGCAGAAAATGGATTCAATGGATCCAAAGAGGAAAGCAACCATGAAGTGGAAAATTAATTGCAGAATTTGTTCATATGCAGTAAGAGGTAAAAAACTTGCTTGCAATGGAAATCATTAACCCCAAAGCTCAAGATGTAGCCCAGGCACAAAACATCTCATAGGAAGAATTCAGAAACAGCTGCTGTTTCATCTGCAAATGATGCATCAATGGGTTTTTTCCTATAGCAGAGAACTTCCCTTTTCCCACTATTCCCTTCACACTCCACCAAGACAATTGCTGCATTCCAGCAATATGGGATCAGATCCCTGAAAGATCACAACTGCCAGGCCAGCTGAGTCTCCCAGCCCAACCACTACACCAGTTAGGAAATGGGTGCAAAACCCAGCCCTGTATCTTTGTGAGGAAAAAAATATTGCAGTGGTGCCAGCAGTGTCAACAGGGGGTATAAACCTGGCCCTGTGAAGGATAAAAGAGTGACAAAGGAGTAGCTGGCTACTGGAATAACTCCTAGGTGACAAAACCAAGGGATAGATGTCTGGAGACTTCATAAAAAACCTGGCTGAGCTTCCCTTGGAACAGGAGCCCAAACATGCTGTTGCAAGGGGGGAAGGCTTGTTGTTAGACACATTCCAGAGGCATCTCACAGCAGCTGGGGAGGACAAAAGCTGTGGTCATAGGGAGTGAGAAATGATGTCAAAGCTGCAGGTGGTGCCTGGTGCAGCAGTGAGTGCACAAGACCCTCCAGAGAGCATGTGAAGGATGTGTGTTCAGAAGGGCTCTTGGCAGGAGAGCACACGCTCACCCCACAAGGAAAATAAAGCAGCCTGGAGCAACCTCACTTTGTCACTGGATTAAGACAGCATGGGAATGGATACATCCACAGCTCGTAGCCAGAGGGGAATGCTGCATCCCAGATTTCTTGGATGGAACTGAAGAGGACTGATTTGGAAGAAGTTCAGAACACAGTAAACACTGCAGTGTGGGGAAGTGAGTGATTCTGATGGAAGTGACAGAGCTGCAGGGTATAAAAACTGAGAAGCAACAGTTGTAAAACATGAGATGGAAATAGGCAGAGCATGAGGGGAAAGTCAATATCCTTATTCTAGATTGCGTTCAGGGATGTAGTAAGTCTTTTGTGTGTGAGAGTCAAATTTAGGGTTGCCTTCCTTTTTGCTGAATACAGTACTAACTTTGTTGTGCTGTATACAGAAAAGTACAAACGCAGTTGTGGCAAACACTGTCACTGCTACAGCTCACACAGAAGATGAACACAGCACTAAAAACAACTTAGCTTTAGTAAACACCAAACAGCAGTTTCACAGAACTACATCTACCTTGGAAACACAAATATCTACTATTGCTAAACAACTTTCAAACCCCAGATTACAAAACTAATTTAATCTAAGAGGGTTTAATATTTGCACTATAAAAGCTCACGCCATGCAAATTAAGACAAGACACCAAACTAGCTTTCACACTGAACTAGGTGACACTGGATTTATTTCAGCAACACATTTTCATAATATATTCTTTTGAATCTAGTATTTCCTCTCATGATCAGACTTTTTTGAAGAAAGGACAGAGGTTTTAATATATTGCTAAAAACTCCAAACAAGATTTATCATACTTGCACAACAATCCTAAAAAAATAAATACAAACTTACCCTGATTTTGCACTACCACATCAAATGGTAAACAAAAGGAAAATAAAATCATGAAGGATAAATATAAAACTAGGATTAAACTGAACTCAAAGGCATACAAAACCAGACAAATAATGTGTACTGTAATTTAATTCTGTGACTATAAATAGGTTTTTGTTAGCAGACACTGAACACTGCCCTCGGCCTGTTTGTGCACATGCAAGCAGAAATCAGAAAGATAAACGAGCAAATAGGGATTAGAGACAGCTATAAATAGAATGAGCTGTCGTTGTTCCAAGCATTCAGGTAGCTGGAATTCTTTTTGCTGAATACAAGGTTTTGTAAGCAAACAGTCAGACAGAATTTGTTTTAACCCAGCCTCCTCCAAAATCAAATTAAAAGCAATTCAGGGCAGCTTTATTACCACTTTTTCTTTTTGGTAACAAGCATCTCAAGAAGGCAGCAAAGGATCTTTGGCCCCTTGTGATAATATTGCTTCCCATGTTCAGAACACCCCTCAGGATTCTGAGACAGCTGCATGAAAGCATCTTACGGGGATTTTTCAAATGATAGATTTAGATTGTATTCATTTAATCGAGTGGTAGAGAACAGAAAGCTCCAGGGAGACCTTAGAGCCCCTTCCAGTACCTAAAGGGGCTCTGGAAGAGATGGAGGGGGGGTTTTGAAGTGCTAGGGAAGGCAATTCCAAACTACAAGTTTTCATTTGTTTAATACAGACAGCTGCCTTTTAAGCAACCTACAACATGCAGCCATAAATTATACTTTAAGTAATACCAGTAAATTTTTGAAAAGCAGAATGTTTACAAGAAAAGCCATGATTTAGCTGCAACTGCACTTTTTGCATTTCTTAAAGCAAGACAGTATGGATTGTTTTACTTGAGATGAAACTTGTGGCTGGTATTGAGAAATACCTATATTGCTCAAAGAACAGACCTTCCCACTATTTAGATATGACCAGACTAAAACTATTTATGTAACCAAGATGTGGTATGACTTTAAAGCACTGTAGAAAAGGGAAAATACCAGATCATAATAATGTATGATTGCCTTCAGTGTAGCAGTCTGAAGAAAAACAGCTGAGCCTTCTGCTATCCAAACAAACCCACATTCCATTCCAACTTTTCAAACCAACACACTGCTGGTTTTCATTAGCAGCCACCAGGCATTATTCTTTATTAGTTAATAGAACTTAGGTACTGCAAGAAATCCCTCTCAAAGGGAAAATTAGCACCCTTTCTTTCCAACATTTACTGTCTGGCTTCAGAAGGCAATGAAAGCCTGATCTTCATCAGTTTTTTGACAGCTGAACAGAACAGAAGCAGCAGAAGTTTAAAGCTCAGCATTGGGGGGAAAAAATGCAAGGAATGCCTGATCCTACTTATATAAATATGAGTGTTTCCTGTATTGCCATATAAGCATCAAGTCAGGATTTCTACCAGTAGCAATATCTGTTTCTCACCTATGATTAGTCTTTGCTTCATCTGTTCTAAGTCTGGGAACAGCAAAGCATGCAAACAGACACTCAAAAGGTGAGCAGTAAGCTGAAGATTTTCTGGGACAGAGTGATAAAATTCTCAGGACTGGGAAAAGGCAATTGCATACAAGGTGCCATAAAAAAGGAATAGTCACAATTGATTAAAAAATGGAAGAAATCACGGCTATATGGTGCAAGGAAAAACAGACAATCTTAAATAGAATATAATAATAATTTCAGCAGACAATCTTAAATAGAAGTGAAAAAATTAGTGGAGAGAGAAGCTGTCAGCAGCTGCAGCACGAAGGGACAGAGAAAGGAGCCAGCAAATTCATACACAGGGATGTCTGCACACAGCATCTTGTGCTTCCTTTCTGTCAATTCCTTCACACTCTGGGCAAAGAACAGCCCAGGGCAACTTTTGGAAATCTCCCACTTGAATTAAAGGTATTTATAATTTATTATATTTAATCCCTCCCAAAGCAGGTATTAAAGATAATAAATCTGGGGGGGATTTGATAAGAGTCCACTTCTATCTCTGAATTTCTTTTTTACAGCAGTCCAATAGTAAGCTTTCAGCTGAAATTCCTTTCAAACTTACTGTGACCTATGCTGCTATTAATGTTCTGGAAAAACAGTAACAAAAAATAAATCTACAGAGGCTTATTAACCATAGCACCATATTAGGCAAAAATACCCTAAAACCAAACTAAAAAATAAAACCACAGCATTTTTAAACAAAGCAATACATGATTAACACAGGATTCCAAACATTTGATAACTTACTTTTTCTGCATTTTCCTGTTTTTCTCTGCCTGACCTCCAAGTTTGCTGAGACCTAACGCATCCTGAGAGGAACCATCTGCTTCTCCCATGCCACCTACAAAAAAACCCCCAAACTCAAGTCAGTCTCAACTTAATCCTTTGTAATATTACTGATCAGGAATGTGTCAAACCAAACCCCCAAGCCCATGTCTCTCACTGTGTAAGAAAAAGCAAACCAACCTTGTCCTAGAGCTTCCTTGCTTGTTTGCCCAGGTCGTCCCTTTTCCTTCTTGCCGAACAGGCGCCCGATGGAGGATTTGATTCCCTTCTTTTTGGGGGCTTTGTGAAGGGAATCTTGGCTGCTGTTACTGCTGCTAGGATTACTTGTTTGCCCATCTTGTGAACCTGTTGAACTGCACCAAAAAAAAAAAAGAGTCATAAAGGAGCCCACGTACAACAAATTCACCAGAGGTAAGTTCAGGGCTCTGTGCGAGTTACTCAAAGTTCAGTAACTCACTAATGACATCTAATTTCAGCTTTAATGAGTTATGAAAAGAAATGGTGACAGCACAAGTTCCTGACTGAAAGGGGCAGACAAAGTTTGAAATACTCGAGTGGAATCCATCTCAGATACTTAGGTACTTTGAAAAGAGTATCTGTCAATCAAAGTGATGGCAATTTTGCAAGTTATTTCTCAATATATAGCTAAGTTACAACTTAAAGAGTTGAAAGTTACATTTTTAATTTCCCAAACACGAAGCAAACTTAATGCAGACTTGGAGTACCAAAAGAATTCCCATGAAGCCATTTCTAGGCATTAGCAAAACCTACATTCTTACTGTTTCTGTAACACAGTCACCCATTTATGTGCCCACACTCCTGACTTTTGAGAAACACTTCAACACTCAGACTAAAACCCCACAGGCTGATCAGCTCTGCAGTTTGGGGGTTTTACCCTGATGCTGTGGAACACTGAGTTGCTGGTAGGTCTGAATGATTCCCAGCTACTTACTTCCTAATGTCCCTGATATCTTCATGGCTCACTGTGTGCAGAGCTCCTTTCTGGACTCTGTCCAGACGCAAAGAGCGAGGTGAGGAAGGTGGGGATGTCTCACATTTGATGGTGGTTTTGTCGTCTCGTACCTCTTCTCTGGAAGCTGGAGACTAATGGAAAAGGAAGGAAAATTTCAGGGGCAATGCTGAAACATGAAGGCAACACCAACACTACAGAAAATAGTGAAAGGAAGAATCTCATTTCAGTGTTAAAGGATCACTCCTGCCCTTACCATTCTGCAGTTGCCTATTTCTTGCTTGATTTCTTTCTGAATTTCTTGTTACCTTCAGTCTTAGCTACTGACACAAGAAAGCAGCACTTATTCATTTATAGGGCTAAGAACTAAAGTAATGCCTTCAGCACCATAAAATGAATATACCTGTCACTAGTTTAAACAAGTGCAAAGACAGAAAAACTAAGAGACCTGTGAAAAGAGTTATTAGCAAGATCACTGACTCTGTGAAGTCAGTTTCTACACATCTGTGGCTACAAAAGTTTGAGAAACAGAAAGAATAACTTATTTGTGTGTGCACTGACAGCTTTTAAAATTAAGCACAGATGCATGAAGACTGCAAAGCAGTGGTTGCAAACAGAAAGCAGCACAACAGTCCTCCACACCAGCAAAAACAGGCAAACAAACACAAAAACTCACAAAACAAACCCACACTTAGGCTAAAATGATAAACCATAATCTTGTTTTATTACAGAGCTACCCTGCAAATGCTTTATGTTCCTGTTATCCACTAATGAGTCTGGGAACAGGGAGGGAGATGAAGGGGCACACCATGAAATAAACTAAAGATTTTTACCTTTCTACGGTGTTTCCTTAAATCACTAGGCTGACAGATGCATGCAAAGAAAAGAAATTTGGAAAAGCTGTATTTATTGTAAACTGTAGCACAGACCAAGACAACCAGTACAGACAAAACATCTCAGGGAGAATATAAACAACAATTACAACAATGGCACAGAGAGATACTGGGTATGAAGTACTCCTTAAATCACAGATTACTTAAATGTATCCCTGAAGCGAGGAAAAGGAAGCAAAAAATAAAACACTTACAATTGGTTATCTACCGAAGTACCAGAGATGTTTGAGTGTATTGGGACCATAGGCAAATTAGCACAAAATATGTGCAGCAAAAAACCCCAATAAAGTACTTTGGGGTGCAAGGGGAAAAGAGCTACTTAAATTTGTATATGGTTTTCTGCATGAGAAGTATTTAGCTTAACTAATCAGTGTGAAATGTTAGAAGATAAAGCACTCCACATTCTGAATTTTGATAGCTTTGAAAAGGTGAGGACCTGCCTTGAACCTCCAAGTCAGGTCAGCCACAGCAGCCTTAATAAATCAGCTGCACTCATCCCTCCTCACAACCTTGGGATTCCTGCAGCTGTTTCCTACACTGCACAAAAAGCAGCCAATACTTTAATAATGTGAAAGAGTGCCAACAACAGCTCATTTCTCTGCAGTAACAGGATTCCGTTCTTTTTACAACTTTCAAGTGCTGGAATGTTTGAGCAGGAATTCACCACTGCTTTTCTTTTATCCTCCATCCACTGTACCTCACTCCCCAGGGAGTGCTCACCTCTGCCAGTGCACAGAGCGAGGCAGAAACCCTGAGTTACACAAACAGCTTATTCAGACTGGTGCTGACATAAGTTAAATTTAGATGATTTGTTTAATAGCTCTCATTATTTAAAAAGGCTGCAACCAAAAATAAAGCCGGTCCCCTTTGAAGTGGGACGGGGGGAGGGATGCTGTTTCCCTCCCACAAAGGACAACTTTTAATTGTTTTTGATTTAGAATACATGTAAATTTTGCAGCATTAATATGGAAAGTTTTGTTCAATCTGACTGTGAGTACCACATTAATAAATCATAAGTTCACTGAATGATAGAAGGGACCTTTAAAGATGATCTAGTTCCTCATCAAGTTCTTGACAAAGCACTGCAGACTCGTTTTACCCTTATTGGATCTTTCATCCATTAAATCTGATGAGCATAAAAATGAAAATGTTCACCATGTGGAATGAACTGCCCACAAGGACTGCTCAAGAGAGGCTTCACCATTTATCATGTTGATGCTTTTTAATCATGAGGGGCTTTCAACTGACTGAGCTGCATAACCACTGGCATTAAGCTAATTTGCCTACATGATCAAAAACTAATGCAACTCTCAATTAAAACATTGGAAGACACAGCAGAACTCAGTCTAATAATTCATGATAGCTCTTCCAAAAGTTTCTAGAAAGCTCTTGTTCTGTAATTCTTGATTTCAAGCTTTCCTAAGTCAGTTGGCAGGTACAAAACCCATCAAATACCACTGCAAACACCAGATCAAGTGACTTTGATGCACAATTATGATCTAAAGTGAACTTAACTTCAGTTCACTTTTCTTCAGTTGCATTGGATTTCAGACAAGACACATTGTCCTCATCTAGTTTTGGGGAAAAGAGCTACTTAAATTTGTATATGGTTTTCTGCATGAGAAGTATTTAGCTTAACTAATCAGTGTGAAATGTTAGAAGATAAAGCACTCCACATTCTGAATTTTGATAGCTTTTTTTGGAAGAAGACTGCTTGACCCTGGATATATGGCTAGAGCTAGTACAACGATTTTTATTTTAATTCAAAGAAGGCAAAATTACTCCCTTTTATGAAAAAAATAGACTTTTTGGTATACACACACATTAATTTTAGAAAGCCAGCAAAATTACTTAGCTGAAACACGTGGTTTTAACTGTTCATTTTATTTAACATTTCTGTAAAAACAAGAAAGGGGAAAATTTGTCTCTTATTTTTACAGATGTGTTTACATGCATAAAGCAGCTCCTAGAAGGATTAATCTTCCTTCCTAAGCAGTCATAGGAATGTCAAAAGAAGGAAAACATCTTTTTCTACTCAGTTAACTCCTAAGACTAAACTACTTTATCACCTACAAGGTCTAACAGATATTTCTGTCACCTACCAGGCTTTAATAGCCTAAACCAGGACACAAGCACTCATTAATATTCAAACAGCAGTGATACCATCCCAATCTTCAAGGTTAATATGCAAATCACTTTTTAGCTGAGTGTTTAGTGGAATAGTAGACTGCTAAAAACAAAGTTTAAAGCAGAGGGAGAAAGTGGTTGAAAATAAAACATTATTTCTTCTAGAAAGAGGAGTCTGAAGGAAGACCGCAACAACAGAAGGAATAAATACTTAGGCACGTGATGTTGACCAAATAATAGACTTGAGCTCTGAACGTTTTTCCTAATCATTATGTATCTTACACTTTTTACAGAAGTTGAAAGGAAGCAGTAGAAAAACCTAGAGAAAGGAAAAATACAGCTGAGTAAGCAGGAGGGGAAGGGGCAACGAACCAAGCCATTTCCTAGAGAAAAGGAACGCTCTCCCGAGGGAGCCGAAGGCCGCGGATACCCACCAGGGTCATGATGCCCAGCCTGTCCACCTCCCGAGCCGGGCTGTGCGGGACGCGCCGGGGCGTGGAGCGGCCGCTGCCGGGCGGGGAGGATCCAGCCAGGGCCCCACCGGCGTACGAGGGAGGCAGGGAGCTCATGGAGCGGAACCGGCCGTGTGCCTCCAGGCTGCCGCTGCCCACACGGCTCTCGATCTCCTCCGCGCGCTGCTCCGTGTTCTCCTTCTCCTCCTGGATCAGTCTGAGGGAAAAAGAGTCTCAGAGGGACGTCACATTCCAACAAGGGCCGTGCAAACACAATGGGAGGTTGAAAGAAGCGGCACTCAGCAGGAAAACATGGGAAAATGACCATTTTCTGAGTCATTTCTATCAAAAGCTCCACAGCGGACAGGCCATACCTGATCTCTTTGTTGATTGCATCCAACTGTTCCTGCAGCATTATGGCCAAAGTCTGAGCATCAGCCTGACCACTTGGTGACAGCAGATCAACTGAGCTGAAAATGGTCTCCCTGTCATCCTCCACGTCAGACACATCCACATCACTCTCAAATGCTTGTGCCACGTTTGCCAACACACTGGCTTGCTGGGCCCGCTCCCAGTCCTGCTCGTTCAGGGTCTGAACCTACAAGAATCCATAAAAAAAATAATCCAAGCTCAAATGGGAAAAACACAACATCTCTACTGCTTCTCAAGACGTTTAAAATAATTTAAGTTCACTTACATGCTGAATACATCCATCAAGACAGCAATGTTTAGAGAAAGGTAAAAAAAAAGAAGCTATAATGTAAGAAACTTAAATTTCATTTAACTGGAAGATGAAAGGCTCATTGAGTCAATTATAACATCACATATTTTGGCTATACATGCTTTTAATTACAGTAGAATTTTGCTATCGATTCCATGGGAACTATGGAATCAGTTTTATGCAATGAGTACTTATGTGTCCTGAAAGGAAATTGGAATTGCTTGTAGAACAGTAATACATTAGATTAGAGTACACACACAAAAGTAGGACTGCTTCAAATTGTATTTTACAGGCTTACCAAAATTAAAAAACAAAACCAAAAATTTAAAAAAAAACCCAAAATTGGAGTTCAGAACCACAGTCTTGCAACTATTTGCTAACAATTAAAAACACCAGCAGCTGGTCAGGAGTTGGTAACACTGGACCTATAAAATCCACGAGTTTATTGCCAATTCTTAAACCTCCTTGCACGTGATTGGCCTCATGCATTGAGCAAATGTGTTTTGTTGCCACAGTGTTATTTGTATATTTTCCTTCCTTACCTTGGAAGGCTCATCTCTGAGAGCAGCCAAACGGCCCTTCTGGGGCCGCCTGAGCACGGAGGAGGTGCTGTAGGAGTCTGTGTGACTGTCCCCCACAGAGGAGGGTGCCACAGGGAATCTGAAATCTGGTCTGCTGCAACACAAAACATACAATTCCATCTTTACAAAGGGAGAAAGAAACCAAAAAAGTCCCCCCAAGGATTCCTCTCGTCCCACCACTGCCAATTGTTTTTAAGTATGTTTTTTAATCAGTATAAAAATTGCTTTATATGCTCTGTAAAATGAATTTTATATCTATGACTAAAATATTTGCACTTATAATAGACAAAATTGTCTTCAGCACAGTGACTTTAAAGAAAATAGGAAAAAAACCAAACTACTACTGGTACCTATGATGAAGTGATGTGGCTCTGAGTCTCACTTGGTCATTTTCAGCCCTTAATGCATCAACATTTAATACAAGTTGATCCTGGAAAAATAAATAGAAAAAACCATATAATATGCCTTTTTAAAAAATTAGGGTCAAATCCACATTTATGAACTAACCTTTAGGTTTTTTATCTCATTTCTCTGAAACTTGGGAATAACAGATTTTAAGATATACCCTTCAACTATTTGAAAAACATTGAGAAACATTGAAAAACTATTTGATAAACATTGGTTTTGCTACACACAACACAGCACTTTCACAAAAGGGCATCCCAGAATAATTCTGTTGCCTCTCTACCCTGACTGTAGTAATGACAATATGTACTTTAAAAACAGCTATGAATTAAAGTTCACATGCTACTAAGGTTATTATAATTAAGTGGTGATAATAAGAAACAAGATTTGTTCAAGCTCTCTGCACAAAAGGATCTAAAAGCATTTACTTTTAACTTGGACATTTTTACAGGCTCTAGAAACTCTGAATTTTGCAGAGAAATCCAATGAATGAGAAAACAACGAAAGTCTAAATAAAATAAAAAGTGGCTGATGATGAACATCTGTAAGGAGGGACCTTGTCATTTCCAGGACAAGCAGAACACCAGGCAGCTGCTATTGCTAAGGAGCAGCCAAGTCTAATAAATATTTCTCCCTCAGCTCCCCAGTTCTTAAAACTTTAAAAAAAGAAAAATTAGCAGTTGCACAAGCATTTCATGATATTCAATGCTTTGAGAAAAGCTCATGGAAAAATGCCCAACATTAAAAGTATTTCTCGTTTGGTTTTGCTGTTCAAGGTCATATGTACAACAACATAAAAATTCTACACAATCTCCAAACTTTGGCCAACTGCCAACATATCCAGGCACTTCACATATTCAAAAGTGTGTTAAGTCTTGGACTAAAAGGTTATGTATTAGCTATAAAATCCTCCTAAAACTGTGGCACACAATACCATAAAATAAGCAGTAACAGCTCCTTTCTCTTAAACAGAGCAGGAAATGTTAAGTTTTATGGGGAATTAAAATCTGATGCTGCTGTGTAGCAAGGCAGCAGTTAAGTTCCAAGATAATATTTCAGAAATGCAGAGTGTACCTTTTCATGCTGAAGTTCCTCTATTTGTTTTTTTGCATTTTCAATTTCTCGAAGAAGTGAATTCTGAAACAAAAGGCATCACATATTAAGTCACTCACAAGAAGCTTTACACTTTTAAACCATAACCACGATGAGTATCAAAAAAAATACAGTCAGCACTACACAAATGCATCTTAAATTACAGATCCTTGATTGCTTCCATCATTTCACTTTGATTATAGTTGAAGGCTTATCCTTCCAGGTGTACAGCCCTCTAAATAATGGATTTAGTAATAATACTGGTTCCATAAATCTTTAATAGCAATAGCAGCCTTTTAAAGCTCCATGTGACAGTCCAACTAGTAAAAAAAAGGGAATAATTATGGAACAATTCAAAGTAATTCAAAAAAGGCCATGTGATCAGAACAAAGTCTTAAAATTTTACCTGCATGTTTCTTCCCAACTTAGCATAAAAGAATGAGCTGGAAGCCTCAACAAGAACGCTACCAGAAGCTGTTAACTACAGCAAAGGATAAGTAGATTTTCCTCATTATTCACAAATGTATTTATGGTTTGGAAGATAAGAGGGAGACAGGGTCAACCCTAAGACATCACCAATTATTCAAGCATTAGGCATGAATGCAAGAGGAAGCAAACATTCAGCCAGAGTCTGGGAACATCATTTATGTTCCAAAGCATTTTATTGCCATGACTTTAAAATCAAAGACACTCAGCTTTTCCTGCAACATTTCCCCAGATGGTCATTTCACCCTCTAGTAAAAGAAACCAAGTATTTTTTTAATCCAAGACCAAGCAATTCAAAGTCAGCATCAAGCAAAGTGCCACTTTAGAAGACACTGCTTTGCTGGATGCAGAATAAGGGTGCGCTTCAAGGTGTGCATGGAAGAAAAATCCATAAGGACCTAGATCCAAAAGCAGAAGGGAAGCAAAGGAGTAAAAAGTGTGTCAAAAGAGGTGAACTGAGTGCAGGGGAAAGCTCCAAGATGTGCACTGACAGTGCAGGAACAGCCCATTCACACTCATATAATGAGTCTCAGAACGATCTACCTGAGAAGAAAAGCAAATTTCAGGAATCCCACAATGACTCAGGGGAACTGGTACAGCCAAAAGCAGTAGGAAACAAAGGAAACTGAACTGGAAAGGTCAAAGTTCCAATGCTTTAGGCTTCCTGTATTACACTGGATGAGCCTTTTTATGCAGTCTGCACCAGCCAAGTGCAAATTTTTATCCAAAAAAGGATGAAGCTTCTTAAAAGCTGCCTTCTCAACACTGCAGTGCAGTGCCCAGGGACAACCTCAAAAAATGACTTTTAACAGCATATTTTCCAAATCCACACTAAAAGAGAGCCTTAACAGAAACCACTTATTAATAAGGGGTTTGTGTTTATTTGCTGAAGTTACAGACACACTGCAAAATGCACAAATCATTACAGAATTACACATTCATTACTGGAATGTGACTTGTTACCTTATCTTCCAGGGCAGCCATCCTCTCCTTGAGATGAAGCTGGAGCCTTTCATTGGATTCAGACAGGAGCTTATCAACAGTTTCTGACAAACGTTTATTATGCTCTTCATTCATCTTCTCTCTCTGTCTAGCCTGAGATACAAAAAAGCTACTGAAAAAACTTCAAATTTGCAATATCTCTAACAACTTCCAGGTTATGAAGGCAGCAAGCTCTCTTTAATCCAAATGCATTTTCTTTAACAGCAATATTTTTCCAAAGAGGAACACTGCATGTGCCTCCAGGGCTCTGTAAAGGGAGTCTAAGGGACACTTCAGACTTTAGTAAGTGATCCAAGAACAGAAGTTTCAAAATTTTTTTAATGTAGGCTTAGATTTTTAAAAGGCACAATTCAGAATGAATTCCATTATTTGTAACCCAGGAAACAACTTTTCCATAGTCATTTAATTCAGCAAGTTTTTTCAAACTTTCATTAGAGACCTTCAGCACATAGAGATTTAAGGTTAGCCACAGTACAATGACTCAAATCTCACAGCTATCAGCCAGCCTAAACTCTGGCTTTATTTTAAAGCTGAGAAATAAAACCAGCTTTGCTGAAGAGGATTAGGTTCTTTCTTTCAGCTTTTTGTCAAAATTATGTGCAGTACCCTTTGCAGTTCTTGATTCTTCTCTTCAAGCTGTGCCTCCATCTGCCTCAGTCGCTCCTCGATATTGCCGTGTCTCTCCTCAGCCTGTCAAGTTGAGAGCAAAATTAGAATTTGGGCGGGTTTTTTTTAGGCTTCAAAAGCACAGAAACACTGAGGCACAGGAATATTTCTAACATGCTTTTGCACAAGTGCCATTTATGGTAAAGGACAATGCAGAACAGATGTTTTTCTGTCACCAAAAGGACCTTGCAAGAGTTCAGATGGGAAGGAGCAAAATGATGACACCTCTCACCTCTAAGTACCATGAATCAACTACTACTTGCAAACGAGCTTGCAACAGCAAAGTTCATTCATACCCCCAAGAAATAAAACCAAAAAATAAATAAAAATAAAGACTAAGTGCATTTTCAGCTTCTCCTCACTAGCCTGGACGATGGGACCCTTTGTTAGTAATCATGGCAAAGCAGAAAGCAGCAAGCAGAGACAAGGACTAATATACAAATTCTACCTTCCTAAGCTTGGTGGCAAGTTCCAAAACTTTAGCATCTTTAGCAGCAGAGCTCCCAGGAGACAAAAGGTCAGACTACAGAGCCAGTTAGGGACAGGAAAGATAACAGGGAAAGAAATAAAACTAAGGCTTTGAAAGGAAAACATGCACACAAACACTTGAAAAGGCTCATTTGTAGTTAACTGAATATAATTCTTCAGATTTCATTACTCCATTTGCAGCCCCCTAAAAATCTTGATATTTGGTAGTACCACAACTTCTCTCGCTCCCCACTTGCTTCACTTAGCTAGCAGTGGAAGAAATTTACATTTCCCTTTCAGAAACAGTTCGTTTAGAAGACTTTATGCCTATTATTGAATAATTTTAATAAAAAGCACCAAAATAATAATTCAGAGAGCTATTTTTATGATGTAAAAGAGTTAGCAGAAAACCCACTTGAGCTCCAAAGAGCAGAAACTAAAAAAAAAAAGATATTAAAGATTTAAAAAGTAAATCAGAGAGTCTCCAGAGAGATCAATGGAAAAAAAGTAGGAAATAAACATAAATATTTTCTGAATTATTTGTGGGAAAACTGGAAACCAAATGTAACCAAACCAACACCAGGAATGGATTTCCTGCAGTGGGACACCAACGGAGAGGGGAGTCTGGAGGACACTGTGCCACCAGCTCACCTTTGTAAGTGCTGCAACCCTCTGTGCCAGCTCAGCCTCCACCTCTGGCAAAGTCTCAGCTTTTCTCAGGGTCTGCTGCAGCTTTTGCTCAGCCAGTTCCAGTCGTTCTTGCAGTTGCCTGTTCTTATCTTCACTCTGCACAGGGTTATGGCCAGCAAATGTTGAGGGTTAAAGAAGTGATTAGTTAGAAAGTGGCTGGCTAAACAACCATTTCTGGTTTATAAAGTTGGACTATTTCATGTCAAGCACTTGTCAAACTTCCTCCCTCATTAAGGCCTGTAAAAAATCACTACACACTATGCAGATCTTAAAAGTTTAGCTCAGAATGAGTAATTCTCACCCCCTAAATGAAAGAAGTTTGGATACACATACAGCAACTTAAAAATCCACAATTAATAAGGACAAGAGCCCTGCTGGCCCAAGATGAAGTGCACTAAATTTCTCAGAACCATTTTCCCTTCCCAGTTAAACTGTGTCTTATCATTATTCCCAGGGTAAAGCTCTCTACAATGCACGACTCCAGCTCCTGAAAAACAATCACTAATAACAGCACATTACAGCTGATATTTATCTTCCTAAAAGCAAAGTGCTTCAGCACAGCATGAACATTTATTATCTCCATTAGCTTTATGCTGAGCAAAATGTACTTCATCTCGTTTGGAACCACAACCTGTCGGTGCATGGAGTCTTTAGTGGCAATTTCATTTTCAAGTTTATCATTGAGGTCATGCACAGATGTAGCTTCACGTTGTGCGGCGAGGTAGCGTTTCTCCAGAGTGGTGATTCTCTCCTCCATGTCCTCCTTCTGGGCCAGAGTCTGGGCAACACACAGGACAAAAGTTGGAATTCGAGAAATAATTATTTAGTGATCAAATAAAAATTAAAAAAAAAAAATCAGGTCTTTCTGTTATTTTTCTCAGTAGAAAATGAAGTAGAAAGAAATTACTTTTTAAAAACAGGGAATAATTAAAAAACCCTCGTCTTTATTATCTTACACCACAGATTTGCTACTTACCTTTCCAGTGGTACACACACAGCAAATCCTGACTTTCTGGGGATGGTCAGAGAGCGTTTTTGTATTTAACTAAGCTCCCTTTCTATCTAATAAGGATACATGGGACCTTGGAGATTAGGGATTCAGCAGTGACAGGAACTGCCAACCACACCACTGGAATTCAAGGGATTCCTCAGCCAAGTGCATCTTTTAAAAATGGAAGCATCAGGAATAAGCTGAGCATGTATGACAAGATCAAGCATCTCCTCCAGAACTTGCTGAAGCTGGCAATGCTAAATCTCTAACACATTAATGAAATATCTAGTTCGTCACAGATTGATCCTGAAGACAAATCTTTTTAAGTGAATGGTATTTTAAACAAAAACCAGACAACCATCATGTCCTAAAAAACCATTTTCTTCTCATCTATCAAACCAAAGACATTCAAACAGCATAAAGGTTCAACTAGAGCACAAAAGAGACTAAAATTTTATACAGCAATGGCATTTGTGACTACCCAGATTCTGACAGTTCCTTCCTCACCTCTCGTACATCCCTCTGTAACTTTGTGTTCATTTCTTCAGATTTTATTAAGTCTTTCCTTGCTGTGTCAAGATCTTCTTCCAGCTCTGTTACTCTGCTGGACAGAGCAGTGAGGCGTTCTTTCATTTGTGTCTGCTCTTTGTTTTGCTTATCTATGATGTCTTGGAGTTCAATCACTTTAGCAAGGTTCTCATCGTGGCATAATGAACCATCAGAGGATCTCTGTTAAACGGGGAAAAAAAATGTGTATTAGCATGATGCAAATAAGATTGAAAACCAAATTGTTACTCACCTGTAAACATCCCTCCCCAAAGATAATTTTATCATTGGATATACTGCAAAAACTGAAATTTTGATAACTAAGACTTTTTAATTAGATGATCACTCAAAAATATTTTATTATGGTTTAAAATTAAAATGTTATAGTTAATGATTAAAAACCAGATGTCAGCTAAGCAAAGTAAATAGCTGTACCTTCCCATTTGTAGTGGGTGTATTTTCTTGTTCATGATTTATATCCAGCATCCCATCTGGAAGTGTTTTCTTCTGATTATTTTGCTCTTTCAGAATCATTAACTAAAAGAAAAGTTTACAGACACATGTTTCAAGTCAATTCCTTTCTCACTAACAATATAAGGAACAGCTGCAAAAGCAAAGGAGCAAAACAACAATTACTGATTCTACTGCCAGGTATGTATTAATAAAATCTGGCACAGGCACTCAAATACCTTATGCCACTGCAAACCCTTATTTTAAAGGCACAGGAACTCTTTTTGTTGGTTTGGTTGGGTTTTTTTTGGTTGGATTTTTTTAGGGGCAGAGAGGGTGTCAGGAGGTTGAGGCTTGGTTTTTTTCCTCTCCTGCTCTTTCAAAGCAGCTAAGTTAAAAATTAACAATTATTCCATTTGGCAAGAAATCAAGAGTGAGAAGTGAAAGTGAAACGTAATAAATTACTCTGTACAAATATTGACTGAAACACCCACAGTGGACACATGAAGCCTTTTTTTAAGACAGAAACCTACCTCTTTATGCGTAGTACCTAGTTCTTCTTCCAATAAGCTACATCTTTCAAGTGCTACTCGTAACCTCTCCCTTACCTGAAAGGGTAATTTCAAATTATTTGAAATCATTCAAATCAAAATGAAATCAATTTCACTTGCTGCCATGCTTTACAGATAATAAATGACACTATTTCCATTACACTTAGAAACCTTCTTCATCTGGACTCAGTACTAATTACAACACATTCTACCAAAAAAAAAAATAGATAAACAATGTGTATTTTATAATCTAGCTTCTTCTTTTTTGTCATAAGCAACATGACCTGTATATTTAAGCATTAAAGAATTAAACACACCCAGAATTTGCTCATCCTTTTGCAAGGCACAGACTGTGTTTGCTTTTGCTCAGTTACAACACGGAAGAACAAGCAAAATTCCACTTAAAATCATTTGCCAGATTTTATATACACGGGTCACAAAGTTAGGTAAACTGGAAGTTGGCAACAAAATTCGCAGTGAACTTTAGCAGTTGCATATCCTGCTGCTAATATCAGGCACAACAGAAGGGAGGCGTTCCTTTAATTCAACTTTCTATCCCAGTGTAAGCAGATTCCCCTCCTCCTCTTCTCTCCAGTCCACTTCTTTATTAGATAATCAAAAGGATAAATCCTGATGCTGTGCAGGTAAGCAGCTGTGTGCATTCCTACAGCAAATATACTGCTCCTGAGCCATGCTGAGTTTACATTAACACAGCTAATGAAGCACTTGAATAAACCACAGCACCTTGCCTTAGTTAAGTGCAGCATCTGAATTTAGGGGAGCAGTTACTGATGTAGTTACACTTCAGAGATTTGTACAACTTCAGTACAAAAACTGCCTGGCCCACACAAAGGAAACAGGATGAGAAGATGCTAGGTGCAACTGTTCATTACCTTCTCATCAAGGGCTTTATGGTGCTCAAATAAAGATTTTAGTGCTTTGAGAACTTCTACTTCACTAGAAACTCCTGCTGGAGACTGAGCTTGCCTCTTCACAACAGTCATCCTGAGGGATCGCTCGTGCCTGGAGACAAGACACTCCAAATGTTCCAGTAATAGCTAAAGCAAAAGGGAAAAAAAGAGAGGAACAATGTTTATTCCTGCTCTGTACAGCTGCAGAAAACTTTGCCTCCTAAAACATCAAGTTTAGAGTTCTAAACTTCACATTTCAGACACAAAGGATATTGTATCGAGCGTAAGGACTCGTTTTTAACATTTGAGCTGTATTAGCAGTGTAAGCTGCTCAAACTGATCACCACAACCTGCCCACTCTGCTCCTCTGATCCCAGAGCTGCAGGATTACAAAACTTTAACAACAAGAAATCCGGATGGCAGATAGCAGTGCAGTCTTACAAGCTTTTCCTGATTCTGCACAGCAGCATTTGCAGTTGTGCATAAGCTGCCAAACCTTCTCGATCAACACACACACATTTGCACTTCCATGGGGATTTGTGTACAAATATCAGGGGAAAAATAGTTTAAGCTTTTCAAATTGAACATTCAGTGTTTTTCTCCCTGTAGCTGGATGCTTTAACAATGGTGAGCTTGGAGAAGACAAGGAACTGACCCTCGTATTATTTCTTTCTGCTTTCAGCTCAGCAATTTCTTCTTCCCTTTCAAGCAGCTGCTCCCTGCATACGTTCAGCTCTTTTGTAAGCGCTGCAAATTCCTGGAACAAACCAGACAGAAATATAAGCACATCAAATATCAGGACACAGCGAGAGTGGGTTCATATGAACACTTGACAGTTCCTTGAAGCATTCATTTCAGATGTGTAAAGCCAATACAACTGTATAGCCATGCTAAGCCAGCTTCAGTTCAAACACTTAAAACCTTTATGCTGCCAACTGTAAAGACAAAAGATGTTTGACCAGGACTTTTGAAAACTTGTTTGTGTATCAAGGCAATTATATGAGTTGGGGTTTCCCCGGTAAGCAAAGGCAAAAACATTTGTAACACACTTTGTTATGGTTTCAAAGAGTTGTTGGTTTTGTGTGTTTTGGTTTGTTGTTTTTTTTAAACAACTGCTGAGGGAGACACGAAAAAACAGAGCACTAAGCAGAGCAAAATAAAGAAACCAAAAAACATGACAAATTTCAAGTCAGTATTTAATTGTGAGCGACAAAGCATAATCCTGGCATGTACCAGAATGCAGCTAAATACAGGAATTTCATTCATGCCTTCCTTCAAATCTCACAAAAGGGAATGAAGCAGCCCTTTCCCTACAGTCCTGCTAGGAATCTCCAAGGATTAGAATCAGAATTTTCTGAAAGCTGAGCCCGGGGGCTCAAAGCCCTCACAAGGCTCGCCCTTCAAATTCAATAAAGATTTCACCAAACAAAACCCAGGCAAAGTGAAATAGTACAGAGTGAAGTGTCATCAGGGAACAGGAATGGAGCTAACTCACATCACTTACTGTATGCCTATTACTACACAGCCAATATGAGAGAATATCTTCCTACAGTTTGGGGTTTCTGTCAGGAAATGATTGTACTAATATCTGCAAGAGCCACTGCATCCCAGACCATTTCCCCTCTCTATCAACAGCCTCACTAAAAATACTTAACATAAAAGACATTTAAATGTTCTATCAACTTAGGGAGCATTCTCTGAATAGAACAAAAGCTACAACTCTACACCACATTTAGAAGCAAACACAAAGAATAACTTTATCTACCCTGGCAAAATTTAAATTCTAATCTGAACCACACTGGAAATGAGAATTGACAGTGTGAATGTGAACAAGTTCATCCTTTAGAAAAGAGCCTTGCAAGAAAGCAACCCTCGTGTTGTCAATGCAGCAATAATGGGAAAATAAATATGCCTCAGTCACTCCAGTGGCTCGTGAACATGTCAGGAGCACTTGGATAAGAAAACAGTGAAATGCTAGTAAATAATACTCCTTTCTGTGGTCTAAAATAAGGAAAATACTCATGAACAAGAGACTTGCCTAATAAACAATAGATTTGTACAGCTGAACTGGTGATTAGCAGCACAAGGTGAACACAAATAGCCAGCTAAGTGGAGACACAATTGCTGCTGCTCTGCATTTTCCAACTCTGCAGACACACTGCTTATCAGCCAGGAGCTGCTTAACAAGTGAAAGCTTAAGATGGAGCTGTTTTGCAGCAAAATTCAAAGTGACAGAAAGCACATGCTTAAAAACAAAAGGCCACATCAACCAATTAATTACACTAAGCACATCTGCAAATTCTAACATGCAGCTAAAACAAGCAGACACGGTCAAAAGACACTGCAATTTCCAATATTCTTTTGGTAAACTTTATTCTAAAGTATTCACATGACTGAAAAGACAAAAAATATGTTGCACAATATATACCTAGAGTGAACTCCTTTGGAATTACTAACATATGAGGCTTTTAAAAGTTGCTGTGAATAAGACAGCAATGCCACCACCACAGATGCAGAATCCATCCCTATAATCCCTCTTCCTAAATAAAAACCTGCTCATTGGAAAAAAGTTTCAGTCCCTCTGCTTAATCAGCAAAAAACTGCAAAGTCTTAATTTATTTTCCTTTCTCAACTGCTAAATTATTTGATTTCTCTAACACATTTGATAATTACATTCACATAAATATTTCACTGCAGTATTTCATTTGCATTCTTAAAAAAAAAATGGCCTATTATTTTCAACATGGTCTGGAAATACTTCCAAAACAACCTGGTCTGTAAATAGAGCTACCAGAACTTTTACACATACACAAAACCAATTACAAAAGGGTCCTGAGTGCAAGGTAAATCAAGAGAGGAAAAACCTACTTCAAGCTTCACTGGGGCTGACAGAAAAATTGACTCTACTACAAGTTTTCCCTTCAGAATGCTCCTTCACATCCAAGCTTTTCCTGTACCTTCAACATCCCACCTGTGGGAGCTTCCAAGACTCCCAGGGAATTGGCAGCACACTCTCCCCTTTTGCTCTCATACAAGCTTAGGTAAACCAGAACCCAAAATTTCCATTTTTCACTGGCAGTCTCCACTTATCTTTACAGATTAGATAATTATGGACTACTGAGAAGAGTTTGGTATGAACCTACTTTGTCGGTGTGTTTCCCCTTTCAAATTAATAGTAATATAAGAAGAGTAATTTTAAAAACCTTAAAAATGCCAACATTAACATTTAGAAACGTCAATATTTCCCAGTTCTCCACATGACACTGGACTGACATGCGAAGGTTTCTATTTTTCCAACCTCCATCTCCAGTTTTGAGAACAGGATGAAGAGCACAGCAAGGACTACCAGACACTGCCTCATCATCCTTTCTCAACTTAAAACTACTGCGTAGCATCAATATATACCTTCTTGTCTGTATGAGCTTCCCCACATGAAAACCAGCTGCATATTTGAAAGGAAATCTATTCCCTCTTCAGATGGTTACAGGACAGAGAGTTCTGTTCTGTTGCATACTCCTGTGCAAATATAAATTGTAGCACAACTAGGTCCCAGTTGTGACACGAACCATCACACTGTCAGATGACCCAAAGCAAGAGTGCACACAGGAATTTCTATTGCTGCTGCATAAACACACTGACAGGGATTTCTGGCATTGCATAACACCTCCAGTGCTGCTTGTTTTGTCAAAATAGAGTTGCTTCAAGTCCCGTGAGCTGCCTAAGAAAGAACATTTGAACGTCCTTAGTTTCAGCTGACACTGCCAAAAGACATGTCCTTTCTAGTTTTAATACTTACCTTCAATGGCAGACAATTTGTGATTTCCTTAAGCAGTTCAAAAGCAGAGAAACTATTTGCAGCTTTATAATCTCAAAAAATTTCTAGTTATCTCATCATTTCTTCCTTGGCATTAGATGAATGTACAGAAAGAATTAAAAGAAAAATGAAAGAATCCTGAGAAACTTTCCTACTCCACAAAGCCCACAAAGCTGTGTTGCTTTTCTGTAATTAAGAAGACTGAGAACAACAGAATGAAGTTCTGCTCTGTTTCTGGCTGCCATCAAAATAATAAATACACCGTGCTGGGGATTGACAAGAATGGAACTCGCAATGAGCACTTCAGAGCGCTCACACGAATCAGTGGGAGAGTGCTGAATTTACCAGGGAAATATTCCCTGCTGATTAGAACATTCTGGCAAACACCCATACTCTACACTAAACTGAAATGTTTACTGAAGAAAGTCACTTTCTGACCCAACTGAATCATTCCAAAGACGTCACTCTTGCTGCCAGAAATAAATACTCTCAACAAAAAGCCACATTGAGCAAGTAAGTTGGTTCTTGTTCAGTAATACATTTTCTGGGGATTTTTTTGTTCTCAGGTTCCACGATTTTTTAAAACAATAGCATTTCTTCTACCTCAACCTTCAGAGCTGACCTTCAACCTTCAGTATTTTAGATGCCACAATATAAACATCCTTCCAAAAGCTGGATCCATTAGTGCTGAGCTGTCAAGCCTGGCTGAGCTGACACACTTGGGAACTTCCAAGATCCCAATCCAGGAACTTTACAGCTTTCAGGGAACAGGTTCCCTTTGTGTTTATCACAAACATAATCCATAGGTCTCACAGATAGCACATCACAGACCAATAAATGCTACATGACAAGAAGATAGTATTTAACCTAGGGAAACATTTGAAAGAAACAGAGGTAATTCCTGAAAGTGTGTTAATATAAGTTGGGTATTAGGGATGCTCTACAAATAACTAAATTTGGCTGGAATTCGATCAAGCAAAAAATAAAACCTTATTCCACAAGAAAATGCAACACCACTTGAGTGAAGAAATCACAGATTACAAGCAACCACGTGGCCAGAAACTTTATATAAATGATGAAAATACATGTAATAAAAAAAGAGAAACATTTTAAATCCATCAAATATTATTAAATACTGTTAAAGTAGTAACTTCAGGCAATAGAAAGATGAAGTTGTGACTGTTGCATCTTTAGGAACATCTCTGACCAAAAGATATGATTGGAATTTATCTGTTTAATCTCCAAGTGATACTTTGGTTTACTGTTATCATTCTGGTCTGTAGCCTGAATATAAAGCAACCTACCCACAAATCTGAGCAGCTGAAGAGAGCAGGAAAAGAACAACTGGGGGAAGTGTAGGACATCAGGGGTGAAAACCAACGGGACCTGAGATAAATTTCCATCATGATGTTTGTACTCCATATAAACCACAATTACTGCAAATGATGCAGGCATGGAAATGGCAAATATACAGTCTTAAACAAAACAAGCAAAGAAAATTTAAACATATAGGCTTATTTCTAGGGTATTTCACAGTCACTTCACTTGAAACCGAACGGGTTTAGGCAGCACACAGTGACCAAGACCCCCAAAATATCTGCAAGTTCCTAGCAAGCAAATTTTCATACCAATAAAATCACAGCTTTGTTTTGGGGTTTTTTAGGCTGATAATCAGAGCTATGAAATTATGAAACAGTTCAAGGGTATCCAGAGTTAAAACTAAAGAAAACTGACTTGTTTTCACCATTAAATCCAGCCTTGGAAAAAAACAGAGTTACACACAATTTAACAGCAAATCCAGAAAAAAACAACCACCAACACAGATCATGCTTTGCCTATTCCATGTAATAAAACACTTTGCTTTCAACCTTTCCATATCTCTGGCATGTGCTAATGGGAAAGAGAAAAATCAGCCCAGAGTGTGCAAAGAAAAATATTTTCCTTTTCACCTCATGAAATTAATTTCCAGTAAGCATCAAGCAACCTGAATTGACTAAGCTAGAAACATAAAACTTATTTCAAGCATTAATAGAATCAATTCTATAAAACAAGTTTATCTGTTGTTCTCAAAACCCCCAACAACTTAAAAGAGAGTGTAAGAGAATACCTCAAGTAATATTAAAATATGGGTATGTCAAATTCTTGTGTTTCGGAACATTGAAAGGCTTTTCATGCTCAAAGTAGCTGTTTTTCCAAGTGGAGCTAACTACCCACCAGAGTGAGAACACACTGGAGCTCATTACATAATTAGTGTATTGACCTCCTTTCCTATTTCTGAGTATGCATAAGATGTTTGATAACTCAAAAGAAAACCACCAAAACAGAGGTGCACATTTCTTTACTGTCAAAAAAATTCTCCCCTTCCAACTAGTGGCATTGAGATATAGAAAAGGTTTAACACCGCCTTCGGTTAACTCTCAAAAACCTGTATTTTCTTTGAAAAAAACCTTTTTTTTTTTCTTTTCTCAAAAACTGCAAGACTACATGAAAACACTCCAGTGAACATTGCTGCCAGCTGCCAGTCAGTGATCAATACTAAACCTGAGTCACTTCTTATCCTTCCAGCCCTTTGTTTTAGCAGGTATTCTTCAAATGCCCCTCTTGGATTGACCTATCTAGGCTTTGTCGTTAACGCTGCTCAATCCTAAACGGGCAATTAAGTTTTAACGTGTTTACAGTTGCATAATGTTATTGCTCTGGAATGAAACTCTCGCTGTTCCCAGTCCCCTTTGGAGCTGGAAGCAGAATCAACTGCCTGGCATTTGACAAGCCAAGAGCCAAAGGACTCCTCGCTCACAGCCAGCAGGTACCAAACATATGCCCAGGAGCAAAATGGAAAAGCTTACAGCAAGCCCAAGTCTCCATGGCAATAAGTAGGTTTCCAGTTACCATCCTGAGTGAGTCGTCTAAATTTATGCACAGCGTTCCCTGAGCCTGAACTCCAAAGAGAAAAATCCAGACTTCAGTGCTGGGAGCTTCCGGAAGCGCAAGGAAACATCAATGGAGAAAGGTGGGATTTGGCAGCTTGGCAAAAGGAATGCAGGAGCAGCAGGAAAAGGGAGGTAGAAACACACCAGCTCCATGTTCTCCCCCCTGTAGCTCCCCTTTCCCGATCTAACTAACACATTTCTGACAGACATGTCCTGTTTGGGGTGCAGGGGGTAAAAGTAGCGGAACCCAAACCTGGATCCAGCCTCTTGCTCCTCAGAGGATGAGGGGTTTTCCTTTCACCACATGAATCCCTGCTCAGACCTCATACACACAGCAGCAAGGTGTGCAGAGGGAGCCTGCAAACCCTTGTGCACAGAGCAGAGCACAGGTCGAAGACACGCTGGAATCATTAACCACAGCCTGTCCAAACCTGGACCAGCAGAACCCTTGCTGCCTGTCCTCCTGCATTTCATTCCCCCTAAACCCAGCAGAACAGTGCTGTTGTGTACACAAGGACAAGGGCAAAGCCTCGTGCAAAACCAGATCTTTGTGCATCACTGGAGAGCCAACATTCCCTGATCACACACCGTGCTTTGGACTGCAAGGGACACAGGGAAACCTTCCAGGCTCCTCAGTTAAACTCAGACCTCCATCCATCCATCCACCCACCACGGGGAACACAAGTCACACATGCAACACACAGTCCCTACAAGCCTGCTTGCAGCTAATGCGCTGCGAGGCAAAACCTACAGCTCCATCCTACAACTGCTTTTAGTCTGGGAAACTGAGGAAAGAGAACGTGAGGTTGTTCAAACAAGTCAGAAAACCTCATCCAGTCACTCCTACTGCAACCTGCAGTTTGCTCTGCATTTTCTGTAGAGTAACCAGCCTCGGGATCATCACAACGTTCAGAATCCCTAATTTCTCCAGATAGTTTGGTATTCTTTTCATGAGCCTTAACAAATCAACACAGCTTGTTCAAAGTAGGGTATATCACACACGGTGATCAGTTAAGCCAGAGCAGACACAACTCGTTTTGAACCCAACCTTTTAAACTCCTTTTAAAGCTACAGATGTGTATCAAATCAACCAGTGAAAAACTCTACCAAAGTACCTGGTTTTTCCCCCCAGGGCTTTCTCCAAATATTCAACTGAGGGGGCAAACCTTGCAAATTAGCAGAAAGCACAGAGGATTAACAAGAAATGAACATACTGAGCACTAACTTGAAATACCAGTTTTAAGTTATTTTCTTCACTTGCCTTTGTAAAAATACTTATGAAATGTTGCCTCTACTCAGGCAACACCGTGGATCTTCTGAGTAAGGAAGTCCGAAAGCTGAAGCATTACAAGAGCTGGAAGGTGACAGCTGCCTAGCAGCAAGCACAGGAAATGCAGAAGCAGCCTTCAGACTTGCATGAAACTTGGCATCTATTCATATGCAATGGCAGCAGAAAACCTTCTTCCAATCACTTCATTGCGGTGTGGCTATGCAAAGAGTTCCACCTTAGCTGCTCCTCAACGTACAGGAATACGCCCCCTGAAAGGGCAGATAAGGCACAAAAGTATTCAGAACCATCCCCAGCTTGTTTTCCTTGGAAAAATGTCCAAGATCAGCTAAAATATGCATCGGGAAAACTTTAGTCATCATTGAAAAAACAGGCTTTTCAACTTGGGATGTGTATGGCTACTTTGTGCAGTAACTGTTGAGAATGGTTGATAACAAAGTAATCCTTTCCAATACTGTATCATTACAACTACCAATATTCCAGAAGAGCACCTTAATTTAACACAGAGTAAGCCTACAATACTTGGGGGGTGTTAAAACAACAACTGCCTCTCAGTGACACTCTGAATCAGTGAATTCTAAGGGTTTCACAATCTGAGTTACCACATTCCTGCACCCCCAGCCTAGGCTATTTTGATTAGGAACTAATACAGTAAAGTAGCAGCACAACTTCTTAGGTGTAGCTTTAGGCATCTCCATTTTTGGAGTTCTTGTCAGTGAAGAAACCTACCCACACCCATACCCACTATGGCAAAAGGAGAATACACTTGTACTTAATTAAAGAGCAAGAATCTTGCATTACCAGTTTGGCAAGGTATGGGACAAAACCAGTCTCCATCTTTAATATGACAGTAGAGAGATTTCACTCAAGTTTTCCCTCCCCTCACACAAAGCTGGTAAAGGTTTCCTGGGATTCCACGCTGGATGGCACAGCATGCCATGCTCCTTGGGGATGCCAAACTGTAGAACAACTGCAAGATGTGCTGAGAAGACTTAAGAAGCTCTGTAATTTTCCTGGGACCCCCCCCATTCTGGAGACTGAGCAGCTATAGCAAGATCTTTTAAGCTGTAAACAACATTGAACTGTAAGATTACTTGGGCAAGAAAGAAATCTTTTTCTGCACATCAACTCTAAACATACTGCACTCACAAGAAACAGCACAATTCTGGCTTGGCTGGCATTAAATATTAAATTCCTGTGACTTTTATGAATTAAAAATTATTTCATCCTACATTCTAGTCATCTCACATGACTAATACTGCTCAGTTTTTTACAAACAGACCCAGGACAAGACCCATCATGCACAATCATTTCAGTGACAAGATACTCCTGCTTGCAAAAACTGTGAGCAGCAGCTGAGGCCCTGCCCTATTCTAATCGTTCATCTTGGCCTCTGGTTGCCAGCTTTAGTTCTGTGGCTAGCAGCTGAAAAGTACATTTTTCACACTCTGTTAAGAGGGAATGCTTGGGAATATCTGAATAAGGCTGGCCAAGTCACCCTCATTAAACAAGCACCAGCATGCACTTCCCCCTCAGTGCTCTCCTATTTTATATATATATGTATTTATTATTTTTGCCAAGTGATGAACACTTCAGTCCTGTAATTTCAAACTTGTTTAAGCAGGTAATACTCGCTGAGGACAGATACGTGCCTTCAGCAGGAAATTCAACTTACCAGCTCTTCACATTTTGTTTTTCTTATCTCTTTGTACTCTATCACCCCAGTTTACAGGCTGAGTGGATTTATTGGGCTAACTGAAGCTAAATATGTCCAAGTCTGTGATATTCTGAATAAACGCTACTGGACCATTCCATGGAAAAGTTGTTCCATTTTAACAAATACTCCAAAACAAAGCAATTCCAAAGTCCACACAAAAAAAGCAGTCTCAGGTCCCACAACAGACATGTCTGCTGTCTGAACACAGAAAAAAACAGGAAAAAATCAGCAACATAGATTAAGTATTGAAGAACTGTTTTAGGGGGAAGCTTAAATCTTTTTTTAAAGTTCAAAGAATTTTTTTTTGTCTGCCACAAAACAAAAAAATATCCCTAATGAACAGTTCTTAACTAGATAACCACCTGAACCCAGACAGCAAAAGGAAACCAGGGAGATGAGCAATGCTATAATGCGGAAAAGAAATGAAAAAATCAATCAGTCAATAAATGAAAAATAAATAAATGAATAAAAGACAAGGGCAGACTGTCAATACGGTGTTACCACTAATAAATGCTGAAGTGAAAGACGGGTTGGTGGGGAACCTATTCCACACTGGACTAAAAACAAGGGAGAGATGATGCAACAGGGAAGCCCTGCAGCCTCCTACTCCTGTTGAGACAAAAGAAATGCTTGGCCCATTTCTCCTCCTCTGCTTCCCAGGACTCAATCTTTTATAACCATTGCACAAAATTCAGGAGAGGGTTATGAAGACTCCACAAACTGCAGGTCCAATGGGATTGGAAGTTACACCAATGTCAGTATCAGCATAAATGAGACCCTGGGAGAGGAGAAGGACAGCTAAAATCCTAAAAAGCTGTTCCATTTCCACTTTACATGAAGCAAAGTAATTCCAGATTTCTTGAGACAAAAGACTCAGCTTTTGGAAGATAATGGTGTGGAACCACACCCTCCAAAGACATTCTGAAAACTCAAGCTGCATGTTTTAAAAGAAATAAATTACTGGATGCACCTGCCTCGTGCTCTTTAACATAAGGCTAAAAGAATGTTATGACCTTCCAAGCCTTTTCCCATGAACTACAAAAAGGTGGTCATGCTGTATGAAAAACACATTACTCAAGAATAACAAAAAAGATTCACAATGGTATCCCAAGGCATCCCTGAAATTATCTAAACCAGACTTTTAGTCATTCCCCCAAATGTACTACAGCAAATAGAGAGAGCTTTGAAGGGATAAGCTGAAGTTAGGAGTTTACCTTACACAGGCATAAACATGTGGAAAGCCCAACCAGATTCACCCACACATCCAGTATCACCCTCCACAAGGGCTCTGCTCTTCCAGCCTTGGGTCTCCTGGGTGCAGCATCATTCTTCACATCCAAATTAGATTATCTGAAGAACTCTTAACATGAGAATCCCATTTATTAATTTTTAATTTGGATCAGAAGTTTCCTTTACTTCCAGGTTTCCAAAGCAGCCCATGCCTTAAATCCCAGTAGAGGCAAGAGATTCAAGCATGAGATGCATCCAGGACTTTAAATACCCTGCACAACAGAACCTTCAAGTATGTAAAATCACAGAGTCCAGTTTCCCACTGGAAACAGCAAATCCACAAGCACAAGCTACAGTGAAAAGCACAGCAAATAACAGAATTTAGGTCTGGTACTATTAGTTCAGCAAGGTTAACAAAGCCCCGTGGCTCCCAGCACGTTCAGCTCACAGGTTTCCCAATCATGGATAGGAATGCAAAGAAAATGAGTATTTTGACTCTAACATTCTATTGGCAAAAGTATACATTGCTAAATAATTGTCACAGGCTCACACAGGACAATTGACAATGCACAACTGAAACTCACAAATCCACAGTTTAAACCCTGCCACTGATCAAGACAGCAGTCCCTTCAGATGTGTACAGAATTCCCTTTTCACCCAGTTTTCTTTTTTAAGGCAATTTGGGGTTGCACAGTGAAAAAACTTTCATATCAAGCATTCTGTAAAACAAATGAGCAATTCCACTTTCAGATATCTCTCTCCCTTTTCATGACTGTGCTTGAAAATTCAGAAATAGCTTAATGAAACTGGTCACTATTTGTTGAGATAACCATGGATCCAGCATCATTAAAACAACAGGAATTTATGATCCTCTTTATTGAGTGAGCCCTCTCCACATGGAAGAACGTTCAGCTTTTACACCAAGGATTTTGGTGGCCTAAATTCCTTTTCAAGCAATTCAAAATAAACCCCATTTCTCAGCACTGGACACTGTCAGTGTTGAAAACAATGATTAATAGACTTTATCAACTGCAAGGTAGTTTCTTTACATGAACAGTCACAGATCTTTCAATCACAGATCTTTCAACCACACATCAAGCCAGTCTCAACTTTGTACAGGCCAACATAGAAATTCTTTGTTTAAACTGCATATCTTAAGCTGGTTTTGTTTTGTTTGGCTTTTTTAACTATGTAAATTACTCAGCTCCAAAGGCTTATATAATTAAATCCTTATATTGTGCACTGTTCTGTAAATTTGAGGTAGGAAAATCCAAATCTCACTTCTCTCAACAGCAGAGTGTTTAACAATCTCCATGCTTTACTCATTTTTACCAGATAATATACCCTGCCATTCTATATAAAAGGTAAATATGCCTCTAAAAACAATGTTTTACGTGTACAGAACCAAATTTTATATGCATTTATATGAGAGGTAGGATTTAAAAAAAAAAGCAAGCACTGTGCTTCAGAATATTTCTCTACAATTGGACACCAAACTCTGCCATGTACTAGCAACAGGAGTAAGGCAAAACACAGCATGGCTCAGACCATACCCAAAGAGAGACTACTGTTCTACAGAGGAAAAAAAACAAAAAAGGGGAAAAAAATTAATTAAATTGAAAAATAAAATCAAGAGCTGCCCACTTTCCTATCACAACAAATAAAAAATTGCTTATTTTCTGAAGAGAAGTTCTTTTTTTCTCCTTAACAAAACACAAAAGGTCACAAATGAAATTTTTCAAGCTTTTTTCCACGTGGCCCTTTAAACAAGTCCTTGTTTAAAATCTGTCCTGAAGATACCTGATTATGCTCACTACTGCTTGTGTAAGGATCTTTTCATTAAGGAATCATAGACTCCTAGAACGGTTTGGGTTGGAAGGGACCTTAAAGTTCACCTCTGCCATGGGCTGGGACACCTTCCTCTAGACCGGGTTGCTCAGAGCTCCACCCAGCCTGGACTTGAACCTTGGTGCACTTCAAAAAAATTTGTAAAACAAAAGACTAATTCTAGATATTTCTCTTTCTGAAAACATAACCAGAAGACAGATGAATTACAGGAATATGTTGACTCTTCTTATTCATATGTATCCATCAATAGCCATGGCATATTTCAGATCCAACCAAAATTATATTCCTGTTAAGATCTCCACTACCATCCTCAAAAACCATATCCTCAGTAGACATGAGCATAAACACACAAGCAAAGTTCAAGGCCACTGTGGAACAGCAAAAGGGAACATTAAGCAACAGAGTTTCTCTTTTGAAAAACACTGCAGCTCCAGCCTCTGTAGGAACAGGCCACAGAGCCCTGTTAGGCTGATCAGAAGACAGGAGCTGATTTTCAGTAGAGCTCATGTGAAACCAAAGGTCAAGTCTGAAGGAGATAAAGGTCATGGGCAAAAAAACAAGTGAACCAGCTACTCACATCAGCTTAGAGGAAAACAACACATCAAAATGGAAGTGAGCATTACCTTGGACTTGTAATCACACTCCTCCAATTCTAAATATCCAAACTCCCAGAGCATTCTCCTCAGATGACCTACAGATATGGATTCAGCTCCCTACACAATCATCAGGAGTTTCCAAAATGTGAAAACAGCTCTTCCCTGTGCCTCTGTGAAAAAGTCAAGTTGAATAAAAAACTCACTCCATTCAGTAGCAAAATAATAATTCTTTCAGCCCAGAGAATGTGAAAACATTTTTCCTGGCAAGAACTACATTACATTTACACTTGGGGAACCACAGGCAGGATTACAAAGAAAAAGACACTTGGAAAGTTATGAGCATCCAGATTACCTGACACACACACAACACAAATTTATCCCTTCTCAGTATTTGTAGCTTGAGATCCATATACACAAGAGATTATGGTATTTCCTAATATACATCAACAGATACCAGTCAGCCTTACAGACTTTAAGTGACTTAAGCTGCCTAAATTGCCACAAGCAGCTTACACAAAGACCTCTGTCATTCATATTCCTTTAAAAATGGAAAACTAAAAAATAAATCCCCAAATTCGATTGTGAAGTATATTAATGCAGTTCTGAAATGCAATGCTAACTTAGGGAGAGGAAGAAGAGGTTACTAATAAACACTTAAAATAATCTTTCCAAAGATTCAAGGTATCTGACAACACTCAACTATAAGGGGCCAACATATATTAAAACACAATGTGTCCTCTTAATTCTCTGATCAAAACTCATAGTGAATAAAACCACCATTCAACTCTCCTAAATAAATTACACAAAGGATGAAACAAAGTCTCAGGCCAGTGGACATTAAAACACTAAGAATTTGTAAAGGGGTAGGGAATTGTGTTCTTAATTAACATTTATCTTAAAAAAAAAAAAAGCCAGGAGGTTGGTTTTTTTTTTTTTTGGAATTGCAATTATGTAGCCACATCGAATCTTTAAGTCTTGCTACCAAACATCTTCAAAGCCCTTTTTAGTTACACTCTTAGAAAGAATGGAAGAAAAAAATTAAAGGCAGCAGAGGAAGAATTCTCTGAACACCAAAAGACACTACCTGTTGTACCAGAGGCTACAGGCAACCTAACACTGATGAGAGTATAAATGTGATGTTCCCCTGGTTCTAAATATGTGTTTTTAAATACTTTGCTTTGATTATAGCTCTTTTCACCTTATACACAGCCTGTTTGTCAGGCTGCAGGTTAGACTAGAGCACCCCAAGTATTAATAAACCCACTGTCAGACATCTGTCCACAGCAGCACATGAGTAGGGAAAAACAATCACTAGCTCCTGTTCCAGGGCATCAGCCACTATTAAAAACAAATAAAAGGCATTTCTGTGCTGTAACCAAAACATTCTTCCTACAAATAAACTAAGGAAAATAAAAAACAAGAGTTTTGGACTTCATCAAATCTGCTTATTAAGGGGGTGGATGGGATATCATCCAGCAGTAAATTTCACCCCAAATTTAACAGCAGTAAAATTCACCCTCAAATACATGGAAACTTACAACAAATTCCAAATTTAATCCAGCTAAAAGGTCTATTTATAACCAAGCAAACCTAAACTAAAAGCACAGTATAAGCAGCAAGTTGCTAACAATAGGCAAACAGATGTCTGCTGGGTAGGGGTGGGATGCTTCAATAAACAAACCCAAACATATCCACATGAGAAACCAAGAACCAGTGCTGCAGACTCAGTCCTCAATATACTCCACTGCCCTATTTAAGTGTAGCTACTCCTTTTTGCCCAAACAGAGAGCGTTCTTTCAGATAAACTCATATTCTGAAGGTTTGGGGCCAAAAGTGTCTGTTTCTGCGTCTTGAAAAGAAAGAAATGCTAGGGAAGCTGAGGTTGATTGATAATCAGTGAAGAATTCTGGATGTTAATTCCTATCTCCATCTGACTTAAACTAGTGTAAAGCCACGTCTGTACAGTAATTTACTAACAGTAAGAGCCAAGTAGGATTTAACAACGAAAACTCAACACAGATGTCTGAAAATGCAACAGGAAGAGTCCTGTTCATCTTTGCTGTCAGAACGGGGCAGGAAAAGCGGAGGATGTGCCTGCTCTGACATCCGTGTGAAACCCTTTGGCACCTCCAGGATTCCTGGACGCTCTGCTGAGATTAATGGCTGTTCTTCAGAAGTCAGCACCAGCTGCTGCCAGAGTAAGAAGCGCAAGCTCTGGCACCTCGGGGCTGAACATCTGGGAATGCTGGAAATGGAGCTGCACTTGAAGTGCTGAGGAAATTTCAGCTGCTGCAGAGTTTGGCAAGGCCTTTGCTTAATGTGCTTTCTGCCACTGTGTTCTTCGTATTAGGTACAATTCAACACCTCATTTCTACATCTATGACATCCTGTATTACTCAAAACTTGTCTGGAGGAAATCCAAATACCACTATTCACAAAGTGGCAACTAAATCCTTAAGTCCATCATTTCAAAACAATGCCAGGGCAACCTTCAGGCCAGGTGTTTTGATATTTCTTACATGCGAGGCATTGAGTATTTCTGAGATTGTCTAAGGAACATCATTCTATAGGGTCATACCTGAACTTCACTGAACACAGATATGAACTGACACACACCATTTTTAACTGAAGTGTGAAGCAGTGATAAAATATTCCCTATGGATGGAAAGCAACTTCTACTTTAACCTTCTATTTTGCTTACCTTGTACAGAAAAAGATTTGGCATGATAAGTTTAAGACCAAAAGATCAGAGGTGCAAGATTAAGATGGAACTTAATAAGTGTTGCTGTGTTACAGAAGCATATTTGTATTGTATTTATCAGCTTATAAAATTAACATACATATTAAAATTTTCATCCTGATAACAGTTGCTGTGGATCCACCAACTGTGCTTTTATTTGTGATAGGCACCAGAGTCACTGGAAATTAAACTCCAGTCTTCTCCATCCAAAACAAGCATCATATTTTCATTTACAGAAAACATCTACATGAAATTCTATCAGCAAAATGAACCCTGGGCTACAACACTTTAATAGTAAGTAGTGTAGCAACTTGGGTCTCATCTACCTTAGGTTCAAAATTTAACCTTTAAATACAATTTTACAGATTAACTTATAAATTTGAAGCACACAAATCTTGAATTTTGTAGAATGCACTCTTAAAGGCACAAAAAAGGCATAATTAAATCCACTAAGGCCATAATTAGAATCATAACTTAATGTGTTTATGTTATAAAGCTCTTCAAGTAAAATGTTCTTTTTTTTCTCCTGTGAAAAATTCTAGAAAGAATAAAATTAAGTTCTAGCACAGCAATTTGATTTGCTCAACCTCATTTTCCAAGGTCAGAGTACAGTTTGGCTGGAGTAATCTGTAATAGAAGGGAACTCCCAGAAAACAAAGAGCATTGCCAAGAATGCAGTTATTTTATCAAGGCAGTGGTGATGTATTTCACTTCCAGATGTCCACACCAAAAATCCAGAAAAAGTCAGCTTAACTTTGAGTAAATGTAACAGATAAAGCCCATCTATATGAGATGAAAATGCTCTCCTCTCAGTGAATCAGACATCCACAAAAGCTGCCTTACTCTAAATAGCTGTCCCAGGTTTATAGAGCTAGAACTGATGCCTTGAATTCCCAGCTGCCCACCACACTAAGTGTGTGCTCCTCTGTGACCACAAAATGTGCATCACTGCTGCAGGAAAAACTCCTTTTACTTTTAGAGTCCAAGAAGTGCAAATACTAATTTGCTATTTTGAAATTAATTATAGACACACCAGCGTGAGCTTCCTTCTTATACACAGAAACTCTGGATGTAAGGAATTAAGCACAGGGATGCCAGCAGAAATTGAGTGTCTTCATAGCAAAATCAGGTGAGCAGTTTTGGTATAGAAGAAATCAATCTGGCATCCCTGCTTTTGTACCAGGACTTTCCATCAGTCATCAGAATGGCCTAAAACTGGCTGATTCAGCTAAAGATATAACACAGGGAAAGCACACATAGAAACAATTCAATTCAATACTTGTTAAGATAAAGTAGTCTAGAATCAACTACAAAGACTTCTTGCAAGCCAAGTCTGAGAAAGAAATAATACTTTGGTTACAGAATGATTTAGTAATTCATGAAATTACACTGCTCTTTGTACAATTAGTTAAATTGACCTTGCAGATCTACTAAATTGAAAACAACTACTATGATAAAAAAAAAATTAAAATCTATACTTCTATCTCTTCTTTGCTGAAAAAAATATAACACAGTTGTTATTTTATTAAATTCAAAGGTATCCTGACTTCACCCTCCTTGAAATCCACAGCTAAACAATGGGTCACTTGAGGCAGTAGTTCAAAAGAATGCTCAGCTTGAAATAATTAACAAAAAAAGTTTGAATAGTTTCAAATATTAGTCACCATAAAGTTTTGACAGTGAACACGTATTAGAATTTTAAAAAAAAATTGTTTCACCTCATCAAACTTTACACCCATGAAGTAACTGACTCTACCATAACAACAACAAAAACTGTCTAACACAGAAGCCACTTCTGATGTAGCAATAATAATGAAAACATTTCTGGTTTTTGAAAGCGCCGCAATCACTTGAGCTAAGCACCGCTGAGGACAAAAGCAGCAGTTCCACAGCATGAAAACAGTATTTTCTACCAGCAATCTACAAAAATCCGTACACTGCTGTATGTTTATATAAAATTGCAGTAAAATTTCTCCCTCAACTGACTTGCTTTTCCAACAGATTTCGCATGAAACCATGCAATTATAGCATTCTTGAAAAAGGGAACTGTTTATTAATCTTCCAGAAATGTTTAGAAAGAGAAGTTTACATCCAAGTAGCCCACTAGATTTAGGAAGGAAAGCTCAGAACTGAAAAGGCAAAAGGGGAACAGCAGAGTTGAGAGCTGGAGTGATTCTGCTCAGCCACAAGCTCAGGTCTAACAGTTTGCAGGTCATGCAAGTGGTTCATGGCCTCCATTAATGTAGCAGACCTGACACAGAGGCTCAGGAGAAGCCACAATTATTGCAACAAAAAAACAAAGAACGGTTTTTGCCTGCAGCACATGATTTAACACAGGCAGCAGCAAAGGTTGGAAACTTCTCCTTTCTGATTTTCATCATTGTAACAGAACTAGATTAACACGTGTAACATTTTAGTTTCTATCCCTCAGTAATTAGCAGCACCAATTACCATACCGAGAGTCACGCAGTGATTACATTATAATGAGAGCAGTGAAACAGAAGGATTTAACACTACTGTGTGAAAGGCTATAAACAGTAACTACAATATTTAAGGATATGTGAACGTTTGTAAAAGCAACAGCATCATTGTGACACGCTTGGGACAACAACCACCACGCTAGAAAGGACAAGGCTGTCAACAGTTAACCAGCACCTGAAAGCAGCCCCTGCTTTGCCTAGAACCAAATGCTTCTCACCACGTTCAAAGTCCCAGCTGTATGATTTTTAACTCGAATAGATAAAACCCAACGAGTTCTGTAGGCACCAATCACCTTTCCTAACTACGCTCCTTACGTAACAAACCTAGCGCTGCAGGCCACGTGCATCCTCCACAAGTCACTAATTAGGAACTCCTAGCAGGACCGAAAAAAAAATCCCCAAAAACCAAATCCAAACTTTTCAAAAGTAACTAAACAAGTTAAACAGCACACTCAGACTTCTACACTGACACTGACAACTCAGCATGCATTCACAAGGTAGCAGTCTTCAAGTTTTTAAATCAAAGTCCATAATGGTGTCAGAAAGGTCTGTATGGAATTCACAGAATCCCACAATGGTTTGGGTAGGGAAGGACCTTAAGGACCATCCAGTTCCAACCTCCTGTCACGGGCAGGGACACCTCCCACTAGACCAGGTATTAATTCTTAAGCACATGAATGAATCAAGCACTTAGAAACAGCATTTTAAAAGTACTAGTGATAGAAGAAAGTCCATCAAGTTCTATTAAACGAAAGGATGTAGATACCATTCCATGTTTATGCAAAGCCAAGGAAATTCCAGAAACTGGGAAAGCAGACTGGAGGGAAAGGACTGCTCTTCTCTGCTTGCCTTGCTTTTGCATCTTCCTCAAAGTGAGCAAGCACCAAAAGACCCTTCAGGATAGATTCATCTTCCCCTAAAACGACCTGGCTCTTCAGTAAATCAAACATACAAAAAGCCAACAAAACACCTCAAAGACCACAAAAACCATTGAAAAACCCCTTCCTTCCCGAATGCCCATACCTGTGGAAGTGCAGTATTGAGCTGCCTCTGCAAGGAGTCCCTCTCATGGCCAACTTCATGCAGCTTGCCCTGGGTGAGCGCGAGCGTCTCCTGAGTTTCTCTGAGCGTTTCCAGCAGGCGATCCCTTTCTTCCAGCATGGACACCATCAACTGCTCAAAGTGGGAATCAGCATCTGACTGCAACGGGGAACCTGAACCGTGGCCTCCATTTCCCCCGGCGGGAATCTCGGCCTCACTGATGGTTGGCATCACCTCACACATCATCTTGAAACGAAACGAGACAAAACAAAGGCCAGAAATTTCGGTCAAACAGATCTAAACAGGAACTTTGAGTACTGCCCATAATACCCACTTGGCTCTCCCCACGACAGCATCAGCAAAGGTTGCCAGCACCTCGGTGTTTGCCATTATTTCATTAGGAGTGGAGAAAAGGTACACAGTCAACTTAATCAAGGCTTCACCTCATAATGAGAATCTTGTGACTTCTTGCAAAACCAGATTTTTGCAGCTACGTCTCAAACTGTGACCTCATTTTAATGGATTTATGTTTTTGTGAGGAGTAAACTGCTGCTGAGATCTTAAAAAAAAAAAAAAAAAAAAAGATAAGGCATGCAGCCTGCCACCAAAAATTATACACTTCACCCAGTAACTGATTACACTGCACATTTTGGGACGCATTATCTGCTTCTTCCACTGCTTCAAACGTACAAAGATTGTATCTAAAACAGTACTTTGAGCTTGTGTTGGCTGCAGAAGGTTTATGGTGGTGAAAGTGATGTATATAAATGTGTGGTAAATCCAAACAGTCCAGTTCGGGAGATAAAAACGTGTAAAGGAGATAAGAAACAAAAATTTCATTATGAAGTAGCAGCAGCTGTCAATGCAGACAGCAAAAATAAAGGTAGGCACAAATAATTAAAAGCAGGGGATGAATTCAGTTGCCAATGCAAATGGGAGCACCGCACTACTGGAAGTGAGCACACTGCAAACTAGGAGCACCTTTCAGAGACCCTAACAGATCCCGACCAGAGCTAAGGCACCAGGTTTTTAAAAAGCACGGAAAAAAACCCACTCGTGTAATTACTGCACACTGAACCGCCAAGAAAGTTCTTCAGGCAGCCTCCCTCAAAATCACAAACCTACAAGAACTTAAGGCAAAATGAGGAAAAGTAGCTCCCCCAACCTCTCAGGTACCACTACCTTTTGTTCTCAGCCTTCAATTTCACACTCATAGCTGAAAACTTTAAAAGAACGATTCATTCTGAGTCTTACTGCGGGTCCCTCAATCCCTTGAAAGACTTGGAACAGTCTGAAGCGCTTTGTAACATTTTCATGCATGATTACGATAAGCCCTGAATTTTCATCACTACGTTATTTACCTTGCTCAATAAAACAAAAAGGCTTGGAAAACAGGCCCCACGTTTCCGGCAGCACCAGTTCTTCTCTGTTTTAGCAGTTTTCTGTTACCCCACAAAACCTTTTGGACTGCAAAGCATCCATCCAGTCCAGTGACTGTTTAATCGAAACACACGAAAAAAGAAAAAGAAAAAAAAAAAGAAAAGAAAAACCTGCCGAGGAAAGAGCAGATCCAGTAAAAAGCAGTAGTTTCACCTAAGTCGCCAAGTCCCCGGCACAGAAGAATGTGAAAATAAACTGTCTCAGCTTCCCATCCCTCTATTACTGGCCCATAGGTCCTGCAACAGCTGGGATGGAGGAATCATGTGCTGAGAAAAAAAAAAAAAAACCAAAAACGTAGTCCGATGCAGCGGTGCAACAAGCTTCAATAGTTCATCGCTCATAAATTCCACTCAGGTCACAATCGCATTATTAAACAGAGTACGGACAGCAGGGGAAAACAGCACGAGCTTTCTTGTAGAGGATTTGGAAAAGCCTCCCTTCTTTTCTCTTCTATTAATTCCAACGGGAGGCTCTCCTTCCAGTTCCCTGGGTCTTAGTTCAAACATTTATAATCCCAAGAGCAAGGCGCTGGCGTCGCTTTGGAAGGCGAGCAGGGAGCGAGACCTGTTGTTCCCTCTGCTCTAGTCCCGCAGACGATGCTCCGCGACCGACAGATGCAGCCGAGAGCGGGGAAAGAAAGCACCCGGCAGCTCCGGGNGCCGGGGGCCCCCGGCCCGCCCCCGCCGCTCCCCTTCCCCGCGGAGGGCCGGGCTAACAAAGCTGCGGGTGGCGGACGCGGGGCTCTCCTGCTCCCCCCGCCCGTCTCGGGGAGCACCGGGCCGGGCCTCCCTTCTCGCCTCGCTCGCTCCCCGCCGGAGGCCCCAGCGGCGCCGGGAGCGCGGCCGGCCCGGGCCCCGCGCAGCCCCTGCGGAGCGAGCCC
>VZRS01014772.1:84517-103421 GCA_013398055.1 Ifrita kowaldi
GCCGGGGCCTGCGTGTGGCGGCAGGGCCCGGCCGGGCGCGGAGCGGGATCGCGACGGCAGCGCCTGGCCCCGCCCCGGCTGCCCCAGCCCGCTCCCAGCGCCTCGGGTGCCCCGAGCTCTCCTCCTGTTCCGGTCACTTCAGTTCAGGGAGGACACTGAGGGGCTGGAGCGAGTCCAGAGGAGGGAATGGAGCTGGGAAAGGGTCTGGAGCACCAGGAGAGGCTGAGGGAGCTGGGAAAGGGGCTCAGCCTGGACAAAAGCGAGGGACGTTATCACTCTCCACAACTCCCTGACAGAAGGTTGAGGCCAAGTTGGTCTCTTTTCCCAGACAACAAGTGACAGGACAAGAGGACATAATCTCGAGCTGCCAGGGGGTGTTCAGGATGGACATTAGGAAGAATTCCTTTGCAGAAGGATGATTAGACATTGGAATGAGCTGCCCGGGCAGGTGCTGGAGTCACCATCCCTGGAGGCGTTTGAGGAAGGACTGGACACGGCACTCGCTGCCACGGCCCGCTTGACACGGTGGTGTTCGGTCATAGACTGGACTCGATGACCCCAGAGGTCTTTTCCAAACTAATAAATTCTGCCATTGTGTGCAGTGGAGCCACCAGGTCCCAGCGCAGCTCCAGCGAGGGGCGACTTCACTGGCATAGCTTGTTCTCCACAGGAAACTGGGTTTGGCTACACTGAGGATGATTTTTCCAAAACACCATATAAATATTTTTCCGCTTACATTTCTATGGCTTTTACTCTCTTCCTGGAGCCTTCACCGTGCCCGTGAGTTGAAGGTTGAAGTTTGCAGGCAAAGCTTAGAAAACTCTCTTTCCTCTCTTCGCATTTGTGTTACCACCCTGAATAAAGCATTTGCATTTTGGACACTATTGTTGCTTTTACAGTGGAAAGCTCTAAAAGGCATCAAGGGCCAGTTACGCAGACAGAGGCAAGTCATGCCAAAAAGTGGCAGTCCCTGCACAGAAGGTTCTGCAGATTTGTGGCTGGATTATGTGGATTAATTTGTAAACACAACATCCTGACACCTAGCACTGGATAGAAAGGATCGCTAATGAATCAATCTTCCTTTCCCCAGGTATGAAATTTTTTACAAGTTTTCTTCATTGTGCTCTTTCCCTTTGGTATCTGAGACTTCAGAGTGAATCCAGGTCACATTTTTTAAGCTTTCCCTCTACAGCCGTGAGGTCTAGATTACTTTTCTTTCCTCCTGAAGTTTTTAATGTAATCCCATGACTCTGGGAGCTGGAACTTGGAGGGAAAAGCCAAATATGATGAGGCACATTCAAATCACGAGTTTTGCCAAATATTGGTTAGCACAGATTTAATACTGAATAACTGAAGTCTGGCTTTTCAATGTAGGAAGAGTAGCAAAAAGATTCCAAAATGAATTGTTATGAATTAACTTGTACATAGGTAAATGCTTTTATTTATAAGCTTTGATCCAGATTACCTTCAGTGGATGAAAAAGACTTCAGGCTAAGCAGCTGCCAGGGCAGCATCTTCAACATAACCTGCTCCAGCAAAACCAAAACAAGGCTGGAAAATAAAGTGGAATTTATGGCTGTGTGAAAAAAACCACCATTTCACGTCAACTCATTACACATAAAAAATGAAAGTTAATGATGTTGGTAGAAAGATTGATCTGGCCTGATTTGATTTGTGTTCAAGATGTTAGTCAAATGGAGACTTCGTGGATGAAAGGGCAAAAGGTTAAAGACTGTTACGGGCACAGAGTTGATAATCTCTCTCAAACTGGACACTGCAATATATCCAGTCAGATTAGCTGATCTCAGAGCCAGATCATGTGGAATAACTTAATAAATGCACCTCGGTACTCACGTAGATCCTAAAACATGGAATTACATTTTCTCTCAGCCTGGCATGCCTTGGAATGTGTGTTTTTCTTTTAAAACTAAGTTTCATTTTTTCCTTTAATGGTTGAAACCAAAAAATGAAGATTCGTACCGGGCTATAACCCTGCTTCATTATGAAAGCAAAGAACCTGCCACACAATTCTGAATTGAGAATAAATATGGATGAGCTCCGTATATTAATTTTCACTTCCCCCAGTTTGTTAACGAGGCACAGACACTCACGTTCAGCTTGCTCAACTCCTCACATCCGTGGTTGGGTTTCCCATCTAAGAGGCAGGAAGTTTTAGCTGCAGACCCTCCTCAGCCTCAAGGAGTTGTCACCTTTATCTCTGTCACCTTCAAATCACTGTGAACGCAGGTTTCAGAGGAGGGTGGAAATGCCAGTGGTTAGGCACTTTCTTGAGAAATGGGTTTCAGCCTCGGGTGGGAACAGAGTTCCCATGGCATATAAATGTCTGCTGTATGAGAAGGAGGCACTGTGAAGAGCCAGGTGTTTATTCATGCCCAAAAGGATGGCTTAGTCCAGGAGGGAACCTACATCCAGAATATCCCAGCTAAGGAATATGCCTCCCATGTGGCGTGCTGCAAATACCTTCCTTAGGCGCCACGCTCTCTGAATGCCACACAGAGCCCAGACCATGGGTACAGCAGAATTTCTGAGACCCCTCAAAAATGCCCAAAAGGCCTGACTTCAAAGCTAATTGCTACTCCCATGTGCAGTCCACCAAAGCTGGGATCAGATCAGCATAGGACCAGGACTTGAAATTCCAGAGAAAAAGTGAATAACCAGATCTTTGCATAATGCTCCATAGTGCTGCACAAAACACACACGGAATGATAAAGTCAGAACTCCCAGGCTCTGCAAATACCAAAATATTTCTCAGTCCTGTTTACTTTGTAGTACAAGGAAAAGAGTTTCCTTTTTTTCCTTCCTCCTGGGCATGTAACCCAGGATATACCATCCGACACAAAGAGGCACCAGCAGCTCAGATCTTTTTAATTAAATGAGTGTGATGTCTCTTTTGTAAGTTCAGCAAGAGGTCTGGCTCCCTGTCCATGTCATTTAGTGAGATGTAACACTTGTGGATGTGTCTGGAAAGAGCCCCACATACATCAGCTAACAGCAAAGTAATCAGTTCAGAGACCCAGGTTAAATCTCCCTCCACTCTTTGCACCTCGAAAACCACACGCTGAAATTCAAACAAAGGCTGTTAAAAACAGGGAGGAGGGGGAAAAAAAAAAAAAAGGTTTCCTTTCCTGTCACATGATAAATTAGATCCTAATGTTTATCCAAGCTCAGCAAAGCAGCCAGCTCTTCCTGCCAGCCAGTGCTGTGGGGCGAGGTGTGGGGTCGGGCCGGAGCTGCCCTGCCGTGGGCTCTGAGGACAAACACCTGCTGCCACCCGGGCCGGGCTGCCCGCGCACCCTGCCCGCCTCACCCGCCGCCTTCTCTGCCCGCTGAGGGCTTCACGCTTCATTTGTGCTGAAATTTCCTTTGTGATCCTCAGAGCCACCCCACGCTAGCACAAAACCTCTGCTGAAAACAGTCCAAGATCGCCTACGCAGTTTTTTCCCTCTCCGAGCCGAGCTGACAGTACCTTATTTACTCCTTGTCCTTTACAGATGACTTAGTGACTTAGCAGCAAAATGCATTCTGAACACATTTCAGGCATTTCATACTGAAATGAATAGATGCAAGGACAGGATTTTTGCCAGCAGCACTGATTATCCTTTTGTCAGTAGATAGACGTGACCTGGACCATTCTGTTACCATATAAAAACGTCTCCAGAGGTTTCTAGACAGAGGAGACACTTTGCCTGAGGGAGAAGGAATGAGAGGGAAGAGGCTGGAAGGTGGCCTGTGGAGAAGAGGACGGAGGTAATTAATGGTTATGCCCATGTATAAAGATAAGTGCACCAGTAAATGTGTCAGCCCTTGGGCGATGGAAGCCACAACTTCTACAAACCCCGACGCAGCTCTTTACATCGGCATTTTATTTATATAACGTGGGTCTACGTGGATCTATGCCAGATTCAGGCAGGTGTAAATCAAATGGGAATTGGCTGCTCTGAAGCTGAAGAGGGTTTTCGAGTTGGACTTCGGAAGAAAAGTCTCCACAAAGCAACTGGAGACATGGAGAGGACTCTTAAAACACCAGATGAACTTACACAATTTATTTTAGTGGGAATCATACCTGTGTCAAGACCATTAATATTTTCAAATGTAGCTGTTACTCCTGCAACCAAAACCACATATTCTCACTCAAGTACAAACCTGCTGAACTCGAAAAGGCTTTCAGCTTAGTTTCAGCTTCAGTTGTGCAATTTGCAGCTCAGAATTATTGCAGCTGTGGTCTTTTCTGTGTGGATTTACAGCGGAGAAATCCCCTTGAGCCAGAAAGAATTTCTAAAGCCAAGTATCATTTATTTCAACCTGAAATGAAATACACCCCTTGTATCTAATGCAAACGTAGTACATTCCCTCAGTGTAGACTGATTTCAGTACGTCTTCAGATAGTTTGTAGCTATAATGAAAGGTATCGACCTAAAAGTGCATTCACTTGCAAGTTCAGGGCAGTGGAGCTGCACATTATTTAGTTAAGCATTTTTAAAAAGATAATATTTTTCAGAAAGGCCATATTCATGTGACACAGCTGGGAATAATATTGGAAGAAGAAACTGAAGGATTCAGAACCAGCTGTGATAATGCAGCTCCTGTCTAACTAGAACAGGTCTGGATACATTCCACCTGGCTGACCACCTACAGCACGAACCCATTTACCTGGGTTGCCTCTGTAATCAGTGGAGCGAGGGAGCCACTCCATGGGAGGAGTGATTCAGACCTTTGGTGTGGTCCATGAATCACCTGCTCGAGGTGCCTGTCTGTTCCCATTGTCTCCAGAGGGAGCCCAGGGCAGCCGGACTCTTGCCGTGGGAGCTGTGCTCGGGTGTCCAAAGCAGAGTGAGATGAATCTGGGTGCTGGATACGTGTGGGATCAGCAAGGCTTTCTGCTGTAGGAGAGCAAGGAAAATGAATGTGACTGTCCACAGAAATGAGCAGGGCTTTAACTGGCTTCAGTGCCACGGATTTAGCAGCCCACGGTTTGTCTGTCCTGGTAATTTTAGCTGGTCTGCAATTCAATTACTGTGTTTGCAAGACTGGAGCCTAGAGCTTCAGGGCCATGGCAGCCTCTCAGGGCAGAGAATCATAGAAACACAGAATGATTCAGGTTGGCAGGGATCTTAAAAATGGTCCAGTTCCACCCCCCTGCCAGGGGCAGGGACACCTTCCACTGTCCCAGATTGCTCCAAGCCCTGTCCAGCCTGGTCTTGAACACCTCCAGGGATGGGGAGTCCACAACCTCTCTGGGCAACCCGTGCCAGTGCCTTATTACCCTCTCAGCAAAGAATTTATTTCTTATATCTAATCTAAACCCACCCTCCTTCAGCTTGAGGTCATTTCCCCTTGTCACTCCGTGCCCTTGCCCAGAGCCCCTCTCCATCTCTCTTGTAGCCCTTTTAGGTGCTGCCAAGGGCTCAAAGGTCTCCCCAGAGCCTTTTCTTCTCCAGGATGAACAGTCCCAACTCCCTCAGCCTGTCTTCATTCCCAGAGAAAAGAATGATATTATTTTTATTCTGAACCCCCTGTATATGCACACACTGATCCCAGAGTGAGCTCTACAGACATTGAGCCTTTCACCTCTCCTCTCCTCTCTGAACAGTTGGGTTCTACCTGGATTGCTTCAATATGGAAGCTTCAGCTTTTAGAATGTTTCGAGACCTGCTAAGAGAAAAATTAAAATATTGCATTATTTTAATAATATATTTAATAAACTTTATGTATAATCCAACTACAGAAAAAAAAAGGATTTGCATGTGAAGTAACACTTCTGTTCCTGCAAATTGGTGTTTGAAGGAAAAAAATAGGGGTTTTTTTTGCTTTGTCTGCTATGCAAAGGCTCCTACTGTTTCAAGTGGCTTTGAAGTAGGCACTAAGCAAAGTGGACCACGATTTCTATGTACTCAGTGTCCTCTACTATTAGTCCTTCATACTGTAGTAAAGTAGATAAAAGCATTTGAAAAATAAAGAGATCTCAGATAGCACTTAAGCCTATTTTTAATCCTTACCTGACTTGATTTCAAGTGATAACATACCTTTCATTACATGCACATTACCTGCATGAAATTGTTTGCAGCAATCACCACCTTCATAATTCAGATGCACACTGAATTGAAGCATTAACCCGTGTGTGTGAAGATAATAATGCTGGGAAGGTATTAGTCCCAAATCACATGTGTGGGACGTGGCTGAAGGATTTTTCTGTGCAGCCAGCTTCAGCTTACAGGCAAATGAAAATGTAAATAACACTTTCAGTGAATCACCAGTTTATGTATGAGTTAAAATGTTTATTTTTACCATTTTAGAACTCCCCACCATCCTCACAGTATTTACTAGGAATATTAATTTGCTGAAATGAATTGGCTGAGATGGTGACTAAAAACCAACACGGCCTCAAAATGAAGTCATAAAGCAAACTGTAACAGATAAAAATTATTAAAACTATGGACACTTGCAATGGCAACAGTGTGTTTGGCAAAAAAACACCTCCAGCTTCAAAGTGAACCTGAGGCTCAGATGAAATTGTCTGCCAATAGATATGGTGTATTGAAGTGCTGTCAAAGTTCAGTTCCCAATATTATTTCCTGCTCTGACTAGTAGCAATTCTGCCTAGACAACCAGGCCATTTCAGACTAAATCTCACCTTTGGCATTTGGAGAAGAAGGTTACTAGGTCAGGATCCGGCACGGAAAATGAGTGTAGGTATAAGCCATCTAATGGGAGCCATCCAGCTCAGACCACCTACCAGCAGCCTGAAGCAGCAGAGTGACATTTAAAAGCAATCAGAGTCAGAAGAAAACCTTCAGGGAAAACAGACAATACTTCAGAAAAAGCAGCTCTACATTCGCCAGAGGGAAAAAAACCCAAGACCTTTGGGAACAGTGCTCAAGTCGACTTGAAATAAATATCAAGAAAAATAATGGAAATACAGTAAGTGGGGCTTCTTTTTAAGTAAATTCCTTCCCCACTTGCTTCTGTATTGGCCTGTCCTTACCTGTCAGTGTTGTCCCTGTGCTGGGAGTGGTCTCACCCTTAGCTTTTGAGCAAAATTCCCTGCAAATCCATAAACCCAGAGCACACAGCACACAGCCTGGGTGAGACATGCTGTGGAGAGGAGATCCTCATGGAGGAGGCAGGATCCTCTCTAACACCAGCAGGAGCAGGAGCTGCCTTTGCACTGCCTTGCCCATATGGGTTATCCCTACTGCTGGACTAACAGTGCCCTAAAGTAAAGCAGTTTTAGGATACCTGTCTGAAATTATAATTTCAGTGCTACTACAATATCCTAATTTTGAGATTAATGTGTTAAGGATGCTTAAGTCCTTATGGAACTATCTCTTTTTTAAATAATGAATAAAAGCACAGTGAAGCCTTGCATCTGTTCTTGGCTGGCAGAGTGTCTGTTGCTAATCTGGCCCTACTTACCTTCCCCCTACACAGAAATCTCCTCTGTAAAACTTATGGTCAGCTCATACTGCCTCCTCCAGCTGCAGTCAGGCTCTGTGTGTGCAGCCTGTGCTGCTCAACACATCCCTGTGGGTCACTCCGAGTTCAGGCCCCTTACAGGAATGTCTTTATCTGCACCTGAGGTTTGATCCGGTGTGTCCTCAGCTGCAATTGAGGTCTCCACGTGTAGTCTTTTGGCTCAGCTACCAACAAAAGGTTTGTCCCTGCCTTGTGCCAGATAACACTCTCAGTCACTCAAGTGCTCCTCTTCCCTTTTTCTGTTTGCCTAAATGCCTTGTGCCTTTGCACAGAGGTGTTTACACAGCTTTTGTCAAATTACAATTAATTAAGGCTGGCTGTTACTAAATAAAAGTCATTTACCATCTAGCTGCTGAAGGTAAGGTGACATGGCATGTAACTTGGAAAAAAACCCAAAAAACAAGAGAAAAAGGTATGAGAGGTTCTCCTCTCCCTGCTCTTGGTTAGGAATCATCATTTCTAGGAAGGCGGACAAACAGCTGAACAAACCTTGTCATCTTTTTATGCTAATCCTTCAACGAAGTGAGAATAACACGTGTAGGATATAAAAGGGAATAACTCATAACAGAGGAAAGCAGCAGCCCTGATACTGTTCATCTGCGCCGTAACAAGCAGGGGAAACGATTTATTTCGAAGCTAAATTCCCTGTTCTCCTGAGCGCGGTTCCTATTAAAGACCCTTTGACCGCACCATCTGTTTGCATTGTAATCCACGCCTGAAAGAGTCAACAGCAGAATTGACACAGAGCTGGTTCTACCTTAGGCCGGCGAGTTAAGCTCCCACAGCATCTTTAAGCTTTTGCACAAAAAGCTACAGGAGCACTTCTCACCTTTTCCTTTCGTGTTACAATCAATCACCCAGTACTCCAAACACAGCTCGGGTCCTCCCCGCCCCGATGCAAACAAACTTCTACCTTCCCTTTGTCTCTCGAACAGCTTTAAATAACAGTTTTTCCTGCCGAAAACTTCCAGGAATCATTAGCATTTCTTCGAACACAAATGGGAAATATTAAGTCTAGCCAAGGTGAGATTAATCTGGCAGTTTCAGTCTGGTGAAGTGCTGCCCTCGCCACAAAAGCCGTCGAGGAACTTGGCACTAACTCGCTCTTTGTACTTCTTACCTGTGAAGCCAAAGGCTGAAGTGGCAGGGACTCACCTGCCCTGCGCTGGAATCATTCAGGGCACTGGAAAAGCACAAGCAGAGTGAGAGAAGGACTCTTCCATTCGCTCTGGCCACGTATAATTTCTAAATTTTTGCTGTTAGATTATTTCCTCGGTGTCTCCAGCTGCTGCCTGCTAAAGCAGAAGCAACAGGGAACAGAACAGAAGTTTAATTTCAGCTCCACGGGTTTTGTATTGACACAAACCACTGGACTGAAGGAAAATGCTGAAAATCACAGTAACTGCTCTAGTGTACACCAGGACTTAAGCCAATTCTTGCATTTAAACCTGTGAGAATAAAACAATGGCTCAAAATCACTCCTGCTCTGGCTGATCCTGGAGATGCAGCAGCTGGCTCTGAATTTGTACTTATTTTTAATGAGTTGGCCCAGAAAAACCACCTTTGTTTCTAACAAAATTAGGCTGCTCTTGGATATTGCCATAGGGATATATTTCCTTACAGATGCAGTACAGAGCATATAAGGGACAGGCAGAAGTTGGAGAAGCAGCGTTGAGAAATAGCCCTGTCAGGAAAATCTTGTTTTCCAGATTATATCAAATAACTTCACTGAAGGGTGTGTGTGTGTGTGCATTTGGAGACACACACTGTACACACACAGATATGTAGATATACACACACACACAAGCATATCAGGATTTGGGAGGCATGTCATTTTCAGGTGCAATATTTTCTTTCTCTCCTGTAATTCAATGTGCAGTTTCCTTTCACCAAAATAACCTGGCACCAGTTTGATTTTAATATATCTTTAAGCCATGTACAGACAGAGAGGTTCCTTGCGTGAATATTCAGCATTTACCTGCCACTAGCCCATGGATATTCAGCAAATAAAGGAATATTCAGGTGTAAGTGATAACAACAAAAAGTTCTGCACTACCAGATTTTTGCTGTAAACAGAATCATCAAATTTTATGCCAGCCAACACAGTGATAATTTCAATTTTTCTCTCTCAAATCCAGGGCTATTTTATGCTGTCAAGGTCAGGATGTATAGTAACAGCGATGGGGATGGTTCCTGCCTCCCAGTTTTCAGTGCTCTTGGAGATAGCATGTCTCAGTTACAGCCAAAATGCTGCAGAAAAGCCTCTGTATACAGACACCAGCTAGGTCATAGCAAGGTTTCTGAGTGCACAAAGGAAGGGTTTTTCAGCTCCTAGGGTTCACTTTGGTGGCATGATTTAGAGGCTTTTTTTGTCTGCCTTTAATAATGCCACCTTTGTAGTACCAAAACACACGGCCGAGAGAAGCTGGCAGCTCCCTGTGGCCAGCAGCTCCCCCATTCCCTCCCTTTGCATGGAAAAAAATAAACCAACCCAAACCAGGAAGCTGCCACTGCTGCTGTGACATCTGACATGATAATGGTTCCAAAACAGGATGCTCCCTGACCTGCTTGCAGGTACCCGTGGCAATTCCACCCGTGCCCGTTTTTCCCTCGCTGAGGTTGTCATCTCCTATTTGAATGCATTAAAAACCGCTGGAACAGGCTGCCTGAATAACCAGGGGTGATTCAAGAACTGTCAGAGTCCTCTTCAAACCACCAAGAGAGTGAGTGTTTGTCCTCCCTCAGGCCTGTGTGTTGGAATTATCCAGCACCTAATGATGAGTTGGGGGATGAGTTTGTGGGAAGGAGATAAGGGATGAAAGTAACCTTTGAAAGGAGAAAATGGGACAAGCCTATGGGGCACTTCAGGTACCCTTTAAATAAGAGAAACTGGGATCTGATTTCTCTAGGATTCCTTCTCTAATTCCTCTGAATTAGCCTGTGGGAACTTCTCAGCCCTCACAAAACAAATTGAGCTCCCCACAAGTCAGGCCCGAGGAACAGGCATCAGACTTGCTGGTGAGGCCCCTTCTGGCAGAAGACCTGGCTCAAGCCTATTTGAATCACCCATTTTTAAAGAAATCACCTTCAAAAAACATCAGTTCAACCTAAATTCAAGTAAACCTAATAGTAATACCCCATAAACCAGTGAAAATACTAATCTAGGAAATGGACAAACACTATGTGTGAAAGCAAACTCAGGATTTTCAAAGGTGTTGGTTGACATTAAATTTGGTTAAGTAGCTGTGTGATGGCATCTTCTCTGAGACTGTTGGTCTAGACACCTCTGAAAACCTTAATTCACAGGAGTCAAATCTGCCTCTGGCTTTCAAGCTGCAAAATAATCTGGTCCTTTCACACTGCTCAGCATCTTACCCAGTGGAAGCGATTACTGAAGAATCAGGAATTTCTAGAGCTGAGGGTTTCTCTCTCTGATGAGGATTCCCACCTCCATTCCCACTTTAAGGCAAATTAGGTGAAAGAAGGAGATATTCCTAGGGAGAAAATCATGATCAGGGTACCTTATGCCATGCTCCAGCTGCTTTTAGTTACAGCTGCAGGCAGCACAGGCATCAGTCCCATACGCTGAGGAGCTCAGGGATTATTTGGAACCTTAGCTGATCACATTTATTCCCCAGCATTTTATTTGTGTACTGGATGCAGGGTGGGGAAAAAAAGGGTCCTGTCCACAGAATTATTCTTAAAATCAAAAGCCAGGGTGTGGGGGTGCCTCTTGCTCAGGTCTAACATGAAAATAAGGGGTTTAAATTCTTACTCAGCCATTGAGTCATGCGAGTAAAAGTTCAAAGTGAGCCAGGGCTGGAGAGCTTTAACCATGAAATTCCAGGAATTAAGGGGAAAAAATACTGCATGAAGTGAAGTCCCTTATAAACACAGTCCTCTAAGACACACTGTAACATTTAATAGCCCTGAAAATTCACAAGCCAGAGGCGGAATTTGACATTCTGATTTAAAGATTCAGACATGAGTTCTTTAGCATGAAGCCGGTATTTTTATATATATATATATATGTTTTTTTTTTTTGTAAAAAGCAGAATATGGTTTAAAGAAAATTGTATGAGCAGGTCCACAGTGAATAACTTCTTTAGGTGGTGTGTAACAGGGCTGCACACAGCCGTTAGCTAGAAATGTGCACTTTGCTGGCTGTAGCTCTAATTAGTTTTAATTCATCTGCATATATATTAGCTGCTTCATGCACAAACATGCAGCTACACGCACAAGCTGGAGCTTTACCATTCCAGCTGGAAACAGAAATGGAAGCACCACGTGCTAAATTGGTGCTGAGGCCGAAAAAACAATTATATTTCTTAATATTTAGCCCTGCTCTCTCGCGTGTCATGTTCCAGGGAGAAGTGGAACCGAGGGAATTCGTCAAGAAATTCCATTTTCCCTTCCTGCCCTCGCATTTTGGGCTCCTGACATGGTCACCGAGTGGAGCCTGCAGCAAATCCCACAATTAGCAAGAGCTTGCCCCCGTTGTGCGGGCGGCGGGGATGGGCAGGAGGCAGCGTGCTGCAGCCACATGCCCTGAGAACTGCCGTGCACTCGGATTGCCATGGCAACCCCGGCTTTGGGGGGAATTCAGGCTACCCCGGCTTTCCCACGTTAGGGACTTCACAGCCAAGAAGCTGTGAATACATTCTGCTTACGCTGAGCAGAACATAAATTAAACAATGTGGGATGTGAGGCGCAGACCTGCCAGCGCTGCGCCCTTTTAATTCACATTTTCTCCACAATTTTTGTTCAAACTTTGGCAATATGCCTGGGAGTGACAGAAAGCACCTCTCAGGAGATGACTGGGAGGGAAACAAAGATAAGATTTAGCTCAATTGTTCACATACAGACATTAGTGGCAAGAACAGTTTTATAGTTTTCATTTTTATGTCAAGCCTTTCTCACACTTTATATGCTCACTGCCTATAAAATCTCGTACCAGGTTTGCCTACAAAAATCACCAACTTCTGTACAGAAATTTAATCTTTATACATCCCTTTAGACAAACTTCTGCCACAGGTGGTGTGTACCCTTGCAGAACGTCTGCTACAACTCTTTTAAAAGTGAGACCACAAAAAGAACTGCTCCCAGATTAAATTCTGCAAATCAAATTTTTTTTAAAGTTAATACTCCTGCTGGGACCAATAGCAATAGCAGAATTAAGAAATGGAAAAGGAAACATTATAAAGCATTTTTAATGGCAAGATGATTGCTTTCTGTAGAAGTTCTTGAAAGCCAGGCTCGCCTGTGAATAAAACCCCTCCCACACAAAGTCCCAGTCGGGTGTTTTTTACATCTCCCATGATAATGGTCCAGTTTTATGTTTGTGTAACTTCACACAGCACCAGAGCCTGCTCTGAAGGCTTCAACATTATGTAGTAAATAAAAAATACCAGTCTGGCAACTTTTTGAAGCAGAGATACAAAGCTGACTGCAAAGTTAGGCTGCTTTTCTTAGCAAAGGCACTTTTTTATTACATTGCAGAGGACACATCTCAAGGCCTCCCTTAGAGCTGTTATTTTTTACAGAGCAGAGAGCACACACAAACCCCTTCACTCTGCTACAAGAGCAGGTTACTGAGAGCTGCCTGGAGTGCTGTGACGTGCCCCAGCAAACCGAAAGAAAGGAGAGCTAAGCTGCCATCCACACAGGAGCTGTACACACACACACATCACTTGGAAACCCACGAAAAGGCTTTCAGCTTCCAAACCAGATAAAATTAGAGAAATGACCAGATTCAAACTCAACCAGGATGGCCAACTTGAGGGATTTTAACGGTGCCTATTACATCATGCTTCACAAGAACAAGCCTGTTGTTTTCTCTTCAGCCTGCTTTCCGAAAGGCATGTGTAATGCTCTCAGGAATGGGGCAGGAGCAGGAACGGTTCTGTGGACAGGACTCTGTAATGATTAAGAGTTGGTTCCACGCAGATTCCCATGCAGAGACCTGCATGACTCTGCCTTTCCCAGCAGCTGAGTAAAGCTCAGCTTCCTTCTCCCTGAACCTACAGTTCCCAGCACACATTGCAACACGCCCTGCTGCTGGGAAGCAACCCTCAGCACCGACAGTTTTTATGGAAACACAGATTCTCCCAAAGTTCCTGAACCTCTACTCACAGCTCCTTCCCCTAGCCCTCAGCTCACCCCCGCAATTCCTATTTTCATGGCTGAAGCAGTGAACTAATTTCTCTCCATTCCACCACAGCACCAAAACACTGGCAGAGAAAAGCAATAAATCAAAGGGGGAAGACAGCCTAGAAAAATATTTGTGCTGGAACACATTTTAAGTACATAGGCGGTTCATGCAGAAGAAGAAGGGCACAAGGCAGTGATTAGAAATAAATTTGAATTGAAAAATACTCAGCCAAAAAGCCTGAATTAAGAACATGCTGAGCACCAGAGAGAGCTTGGAGACACAGTCTGTGTTATTAAGCTTTCTGCATTAAACAATTAAATGAAGCAATTAGATTTCAGAAAGGAGGCAATTATTTTAGGAATGAAACAAAGGCTGGAGGAAATGCAGCTGCCTGTGTGTGGAGAATGGAGAAAAAGAAACCAAAGCACTGCATTTGAAATGTTCACAACAACCAATTTGCGTAAGAGGATTTTTAATTAATGGTCTAAGAAACTTCTTCTAACCCAGTAATGAAAATAAAGCAATTTAAGAAAAACACCTCAAAATGTGATTGTAATTGATATCTTCAAAAATCATGGGCAATGGGAAGCAAGTGCTGAAAGGGACTGAGAAGTGACACGGAAAAACAATCCTCCAAGAGGAGAATTCTCCCAAGATGGCACTTTTAACTCTCCGCATGTTTTGATGGGCTGTTTTCTCAAGGCTGTGAGGAAAGATGACTCTCACGAGACCAAAAGGAAAAGGTTTGAGTAATTCCTCACAGGCAGATCCTCTTGCAGAGCATCCTAAAGGATTTGATAAAATGGGTAATTAAGTTATTTGTCTTACTCATTCACAGCTTTAAGTGCAGGCTGACACTCCACAGAGCACCCAAAACTCTGACAATTTGCTCTGAGCTCGTCCTCTAAAAGCCTGACCAAGCTTAGACTAAACTAGAAGCCGTGCATTTAATTAATTATAAAACACATATAACATCCTCAGCACAGCGTGGCTAGCAGAGGAAGAGGGAAGGAAACCTACCCACAGGCAGCCTGTCTCCCAAGCACACTGCGACTCGATTTTAGGCTCCTGAGGGCTGGCAGAGAATCTTTTTTTCCTTACACCTCCCTGAGTGACAGCATTCAAATGCTGCTGCTGCTGCTGGAAAACTGCAGCCTGTTTAGCACTTCTGAGAAACTCAATGACAAAACACTTTGCTTTTTCTTCTTTCATGTCCCAAGGAGGGCACTGATAACACGATGCCTGTTTAGCACCACTCCTCGCTTTCAAAGTGTCCTTAATATCCACCTTCTCCCAGTCAGAGATCTCACTGCAGACAGCAATCCCATCAAACAAGAAAAAAGCCCAGTTCCATTCGTCTAGGTTTTTAAGGAATCATTTTTAATGAAATGTACCCAAAATTATACAATATAAAGCTTTAATTCGAGTTATAAAAATATGTATATGAGTTCAAGGTGTTTCATTTGAAAATAAAAGATTGCCAGCTGGATCAGAAAACATTCCCTTACAAATTGCACTCTTTCTCCTTATCCCTCCTCCCAATAAAAATATTTTGTTCCCTTCATTTCAGTTGATTTTGCTCTCACATAAACAACATTTTAATCTCTCATAAAAACAGTCTTAATTGGCCCTGAGGTACTGCACAGATTGATGCAGTCCAGGTCATTGCTTTCATACACAGCAAAAGGATGTACAAAATCTCTAAAGAAACAAGAGGTTTCCATCTTCTGAAGCAGAGTATTTCTTGTAGCTGATGAGTCCTTGGCTACAACGAACAGGTTATTCCAACTGATTCCTAAAATATCCTGGTTGTATGCAGCAGGCAGTATGCTCTTCCCATGCCACATAAATCTCCTCTGTGAAGCAGAAGACTTATTAAAAGTGGGTAAGAAAAACACTTTAGCAATTGGACTTGGAGCTGTTGCAGAGCTGTTTCAGCACTTGCATAACTCACTCCACTCCTCTGCTCTGCTCTGCTCCCCAGGAGTTCTCAGAGGCAGGAAGGAAAAATTCCTGGACCAATCCTTTTCTTTACATACTGCAGAGTGGATACTACTGGTGTCTGTGGAACAAAAACCTTCAAAACACCCGAGCTGGGCATTCAGCTGAAGCTCGGCATCTCCAGGGAGCCTGGAACTGACACCTGATACAAGTAAAGGGAATAAGAAGTTGGAGAACTCTGCCTGCCCAAAAGGCAGACAGGTGGCAACTCCTGTGTTACCCTTTGCATGAATACACTCACTGATACTTAATATACCACAATTGGAAAGATACTGAGAATCAGCACGCAATCCTGGAATAGTTTGGGCGGGAAGAGACCTTAAAGACCATCCAGTTCCAACCAGGGACACCTTCCACTCGACCAGGTTGGTCCCACTCCCATCCAGCCTGGCCTTGAGCACTTCTAGGAATGTGGAGAAGAATCGCTGAAGGGGAAAAAACCCCTGACTGAAATGATTTTTCTATCATGTGAACTTACAGCAGTTTCCATTAACTACAACTAAGTGTTCAAGCCTCCCTGTTTGAGCAAGAGGCACCAGGTGCAATGAAAACCTGAAAACTGTCAGTGTCACAGTTCCTGCAGAGCAGTGACAGGTGACGTGCTGACACCCGGCCTTCACAGCAACGGCACCACACAGAAACACCTCGGAAGGAGCTGCAAGTCCCACAGGTGCAGCAGCAATAAAACCTCCTCCAGTATCCAGCCAGGCACTTGGGAGGGTGCTGGCAGAAACACACGATCCTACAACTGTCCAAGCAAGAATGATTTCAGAGGATTCTCCCTCCTGGCACAGGGGATGGTCCCCAGAGGCCTCCACAGCCCTGCATGTCCTGGGCTGTGCAACTGTGCAATTTCTCCAGCCTTAGGTCAGGCGTGAAGGCCACGGACTGAGGTTTGTTCCAGATTAAAGCTGAGAACTGGATCTGGTGTGGTTCATAGATCCTGCTCCCTCTGTGAGCGGCTCCCACCTTCCAGCACACGGGAGCAGCCTCTGTGACAGAGGCCATGGCAGGATTCCCAGCAAGGAACCCCAAAGCACTCACTGCTTTGGAAAGAGGCTGCTGTAAACATCTGTGAGGCACACAGTCTCTTGGATAGGTTCAGGAGAACACTTCCTTCAGGATGCTGAAGGCACTTGGGGCAGACATTGAATTTCATTTCCAAACCAAGGCACTTTTTTTTTTCCCAAGAAAGAGCCACCACAATATTTAATGGCCCTCTTGCACTGCGGTGTGAGGTTACAGTTGTCTTAATATCCTTTGATGGAGAGCAAATATATTAGACAAATTACCTAAGATATTGCCTTATGCTACTCCACAAGAAAGCCAGCACCCAGATGAGAAGTTTACTCCTCCCTTTCACACTAAATTTATAATAGGCCACCAAAACAAAAAAAAAAATCCAACTTCTCCATGAAATTTTAAATTCCAGTTGCCTCAGAAGTGTCCCATGGATGTATTTCCAGTGGAGGCGTATCTGAAAAGGGCCTGCAGCAAAACAAATCTTTCCAGTTGGGTGGTAGAACAAAAGTGTAAGAATTTCTACAAAATGGAGTTCAGGTCTTGTGAAAGTTAAAGTATCTTGAAGGAAGCATCAAACCACAAGGTGTTCCCTGAAAGGAATCTGTTTCCACGTCAATTTTCATCTGAGCACACATTAACTTATTAAGGCACATAAATTAATGGCATGGTAAGCAAACAGTGATAATTACTTTGGTTCAGAAGAGAAGAAGGCACTTTGACATTTTTCGTTCATATTTTTACACCAATTTCATCTGGTTCCAGTGTTCAGCTGTGAGATCTCCTCTTCAACCAGGTCTGCCACCAAATTCAGGCTGCAGCCCCGCAGGGCTTTTATTAAGTCAGCCACCTTTGCATCCTTGCCCTTCCACCTCTGCCACTCCCGAAGTGCCTGAACAAGCTGTTCATACAAATTAAATCGATGGGCCGCCTCTATCCTGTCCAGCTTCACCTCCGGCATTCCAAGTTCTCGCATCAGCTTCTTCCACTCTCTCCCAACGTTGTCACATATGACAGCAACAGCTGCCTTCAGCAGACCTGAAACAGCAGATGCAGAGCAAGTTAGCCGCGGATTTACTAAGAAATACAAGAAAACGTTTAGAAGCTGTTGGTTTTTTGGTTTTGTTTCAGCAAAATGCCACTACTCTTGTTGCACTGCACATACTGAGAGTTGTAAAGAAGCCACTGGATAGATCTGGAATCCCAAAAGATAAAAGAAAAGGAAGATAAAAAGAAAGGAGGAAATTCCACCCCGGAAAGCCGTTTGTGCACACATTTACTGGGGTTGCTGGGGAGCGACACATACGGGGGACGTAACTGTTTCTAAATACATACATATAATACTCCACCTACGTTTTTCATGCACATCTGGCTGACCATCAGGGGCGTGAGGTTCTTCCTCTTCGAACTGCACCACCTGTGCCACCAAGTCGTCCCTGTCGATGTGCTGCAGCAGCTTTCTCAGGAATTCCAGGTTGCCGCTCGAGATCTCCTGCTGCTCCATCAGGATGCCGAAGAGCTCCCGGCCGCTTTGCACCGCCTCAAGCTTTCGCTTCCTAATTTTGTCGCGGCAGAGGAACTTCATGGCGGAGAGCTCCGTGTCCGACAGGCCCGAGGAGATGGAGAGCAGCAGGCTCAGGAAAGGATTCACGGCGCCGGGGCCCGCGCCCGGCACAGGCCGCGCGGGGGGGACTTCGGCGTCCCGTCCCAACCCTCCGGAGGGGAAATCCATTACTGTTTGCGCAGAGCGACTTCCCGGGAACACGGAGAGACAGCGGGAAGACAACACCGGCGAGAACACCGAGACCGAGCCGGCCCGGGCCCGCCGCGATGGCCGCGACCCGCGCCCGGAACTCACGTGACCCCGCGGGTTTCCCGCGCCCTGCCCGCCCCAAGATGGCGGCCGCGCTGCCGCCCGTGAGGGAGTGGTGTTTGCGCCCTTGCCGCCGCCTAACCCGGGGTTGGGGACACACTGCCCCGACCCCCCCGTGAGGCGAACGGGCTTGTTTGGTGCTGCTGAGTGCAGAGCGTGTGTTGGAGCCGAGATCGGCGCGGCCCGTGTTCTGCTGCAGCAGAGCCCCCCCNGCCACACCCCCCCCCCCCCCCACCCCGTGCCTCAGCGCCTCAGCCCTGGCCAGGTCCCAGAATCGCAGAATCGCAGAACCAGTTCGGTTGGAAAAGACCTCGGAGATCATCGAGTCCAGTCCATGACCGAACAGCACTGTGCCAACCGGACCG
>VZRS01014773.1:3422-56100 GCA_013398055.1 Ifrita kowaldi
TGTTATTTTAACATAAGGAAATCACCTTCTAAATATCAAACTAATAATGTACTTGTATTTCTGTCCTTATAGAAAAGCCATTAGCCTTTTATGGAACACAACTACTTCTATCATTCTGCATTTCTGAATATATGCAAGACACTTAGCAAAGCTTTCTTTCAGCTGTGACAGCCTGAAATTGCTGCCAGCAGATGACACCACTTCCAGAAAGTTACCTTTTCTTCACTGAAGAACCACAAGCTTCTGTCATGCAGCTCTCCCCAACCACTTCAGAGCTAGCACAGCCCTGGCAATCAAAAGGCATTCACCAAGAGCAAACTAGATTTTTTCTGTCAGGGGCTGTACCACCTGCAAACCAAAAGCATTCTGCCAACATGCCAAGTTACAGGCCAGCTCTGTAAGCTTTTATAAATGCACCTAAAATACTTTATCTTCCAAATATACTCAGAAAAGTTCATTATCTTTTCCTGCTGAGTTGCTGCAGCAACTGGCAAGAGCACACAATTTAGGCACACCACATTTCTACAGTCCATCCATGATATAGCCCTGCTTGCTTCTTTTACTACTTCTTATATGTGAAATGTCAATGAATCTTCTGGATCCCTTTTGAACTTGCTGGTACTTGCTTGCCACCTTTGGCATTATATCTCAGAAGGTCAGTGTCTGCTGCATAAAGTATCATCTCCATCCATGTGAAATACCACCTTAATATAATTGGTCAATCTGTTTCAAATAAGTAAGTGCCCCCCAGACTAGTATTCATAAAATTTGGTGAATACTAGTTCTGCATCCACTTGCCTCATAGCTTTCAAGATGTTGTAAACCCCGGCCCATTTTCCCCTTGATCTTCTCCTCTCCGCTGTGAGTGGTCCCAGTATTTTCAGTCTCTCCTCGCAAAGCATCTTTTCCATTCCCTTGACATTTAGTTGCCCTTCTTTTAACTCTACTATGGACTCCCTCTAAATGTAAATTTCTGGTAGAAACCAGAACTGCCCAGCTCTGAAAGTGTGGGTCCACTGGTCTTACACAGGAGCAAAGTAGGATCACCTGTTTTGTTTGAAAAAAAAAAAAAATTTGATGCAGCTCAGAACTGTGGCATGGTTACAGAAGAGTTGTGAAAGATCTATGTATGCCCTGAGCGCTTGCTGAAGCACAAGTTCAGTACCACGTATATTCCAATAATGATTTACACCACAAATGCATAGCCCTGTACTGGAGCTCATCTACCATTTTTCCCTATGGGAGGATCTGACAAAACTGAGCTCCTTGCCACTACACCAATGTTGGACTACTTAGGAATGCTTGGTATCACCTGCAGAGTCAGGTGATACCATTGTTCATTCCCTCTTGTGAATCACCATGCAGAGCAGGTGGAAGTGGAAGACTGTCCCTGTGGGAGGGACCCCACTCTGGAGCAGCAGAAGACTGCGAAGAGTAAGGAGCAACACAATCCCCATTCCTCATCCACCTGTGCTGCTGGGAGACAGGAGGTAGAGAATTTGTGTGAAAAGCCAAGCCCAGGAAGAAGGGAGGGGTGGGGGGAAGATGTTTTATGATTTGTTCTTATTTCTCATTATCTCTGATTTTATTGGCAGTAAATTAAAATAATTTCCCCAAACCATGTCTGACTGTATGTGACTATAACAGCTGAGTGATCTCCCTGTCCTTATCTTCATGCATGAGTCATTCATTGTGTTTTTCCCCTTCCCAGAGGAGGGGGAAGCAATAGAGCAGTTTTGGTGGCTAGCCAAGGTCGGCCCACCACAACCAGTCCATGCATTAGCTGATCTCTTGCAGTTGTACCCTTTCCAAAGGGGAATGAAAACAAAAATACACTTTGAAGTCAGACAGTCCATCATAGCATGCGATCAAATGAAACATGAAGTCTTTTTAGTGCAAAATAATAATACAAAATTATATTTGGAAGCACTTTGTTTTAAACACAGCTAAACAGCTGTAATCTGATAACATCTTTTTTCTCATATATAGATTTAGTACTTTTACAATAAAGTATTACATTTCCATCACTGACCAGCTCAGCTGTCACATATCGAGTAATATAATCCATCCTTTGCTTTCCACGTCTGTAGCCTTATTTTTATTCTGGCTGATAAAAATGTAACCTATTGTCTAGAAAATATATGAGTTAAGACATTACTTATTCAGCAACAAAATATATCCAATTTCCCAATTTCCTAGTTTGTGTAAATATATATACACAAATTCTATAACAAAGCTTTTACATTTGTTTAGCATTCCTGCTTTCCGAACATTTTCATTGACAACATTTCATTCACATTTCATTTTCATTTCACTTTTAACTTGAGCTATGAACATTAATAACAATTACTTCTTCCCTCCTGCCTGCAGCATGGATTTATCGTCTAGTAGTCTGTGTCATCCCAGTCAATCTCTGCACAATATAAGTACTGTATCTTGTTAATGATGCATTTCCATTCTCTACATCTTAATTCCCTATCTTTTTCCAACAATCTGAGTTCTCTTCAGGTTTGTTTTCATTTCTTAACATCTATTCCCAACTGCTCTAAACAATAAACAACGTAAAAATTACTGTGCAAACACCAACGACGTATTCAGCAAGTCTAGATAAGTTTAGCTGTAATGTATTAATTCAGTTACTGAATAAGCAGCATGTAAACTTACATAGATAGTTCCTCTAAGCATGTTCATCAGTGATAATAAGCTCCTGAAAGTATTAGAGGCAATCACTGTCATTCCTAGATGACCATTTCAAACTGCAATCATCCATGTTCAGATATGCTTATTAATCCAACAGAACCACATCTTTATAGTTTAGTTTTGTACATAAAAATCTTTCTGTTCTTTAAAATGTACACATTCAATCAGATTGAAAGCTCAGCCAAAGCAAGACTGATTAAAGGAATTTTAAAGAACGCACTGTTCATAGTCCTAAACAGTCTCTGTCTCCATACCTGAGACAGAGTTAATAATTGCTACAAAAACTCTTCTGTTATATGAAGTAGCATTATGGTCATACACACAGCATTTGCTCAGTTGGTTGGCTTGCCATGTATGATAGTCTTGGTGTTTTCAACTCGTATCAAATGAGCCCAGGCTTTCTATGTTATCATGCTGTGACCTGCTAATCTAAAATAAAAAGTACGTATCTAATCTATAGTGTTTGCAAGTGACATCACTGTACATTAGAAATTAATCCCACCAACACATTTGTTTTCACTGATGTTTTATCCCATATTCCTTCTGTTTCCCCTTTTATATTATTATCATTAAGAAACAGTGGATTCAACTATGATCTTAGAACATCCAGTTTCAAGGAACTCACAATTTTAACTTAGATTGACTCAGAGTAATGAGCAAACATGGTACTGTGGCTCATAACGAAATATAGATCTACATAATTCTTGTAGTATTTTCAAATTGAAGTACTAGCTTCTTGTTAACATGAACTGGGATACATAAATACAATTTCCAGTAACATTACTTACTATCTTCCCTCAGCTTGTTTAATTCCTGCATTATATCATTATACACATAGGATAAAAGCTCCTCCTGGGATTTTGTTCCATCCAAATAATCTGAGGAAGAAAAAAGAAAAAGCGTCCATGAGTTCTGTGCCAGCTATTTGTAATGGCAATTGGCAAAGTTTTCAGTATTCCTATAGATGCCATCAGAAGAGATGAAAAAAATTAAAACCAAGAATAGCACCTCCCTTTTTCTTCTTCCCCAAATTCGTTTTACATGTTAAAAACCAACATAATGGAAAAGTATTCTAGTTAATAATTCATTTACAATTTTTTGTGGTATAAAAGTCTTCATAAGGGTAATGGTAAATATGTGTTGACAGTGGAGCAATAGAATAATTTGGCAAAAAGGTTTCTGTGCAGTAGAAAATTTCAGGTTCCTCTGTTTCAGCCTTTGAGCAAGTCACAGAAGAGCACTGCAGTTCTTATTCTTACTGCACAGCAACCAGCAGTGTGCTAATGATGAAGCAGCCACCCAGCTTCCCTTCCCTCTGGCCCCCACTCCGGAAGCAGGTAGTCCAAGAGCTGTACAACTGTGAACAAACTTGTGGCAGTGCCCCAACAGCTGGCCCAGCTTCGACACTTCTCATGCAAAACTGATGACCTAGTGTGGACAGTCAGCACCTAGAAGGTATCTTCAGCTTATTACAAGACTTAACCAGGACTTCAGTTTTGTTCTGAAGAACTCTGCCAGGGCATCCGCTATCGTCTCAGAAGCTTCCTATTTAGATATATGCATGTTATCTTAAGAAGTTATCTTGTGGACTTAATTAGTGATCAGTACATTTTTATTTTTTAACTTCCTAATTTTCATTATTAAATAACAAAACCAAAACCCCTATAGGCTTGAAATATAAACCAACAGAAAGGTCCAAACCTACCGTCTAAGCACTACAAAAACATTTGAAGATGATTTTGTCCCATTTAAAAAAAAAACCAAAACAACAAAACCTGCACAAGTGCCACAGTTATAAATTTAATAAGTTTAAAATTAAGAATACCATACCAACTTGCATACTTGCATTCTCTTCCAATTCATTTTTATATTTCAGATACATAGGCCACACGTGTCCATCGAAGTACCCCGGTGTATCGGCTGGCTGATAGACTCTGGTGCTACACAAAAATACATACATGTTCCCATATAAGTTTTATATTTTCCCCAAGTGTCAGCTGGTTAAATAACAGCTTTTATCCAAAATAAAAAACGTAAGGCTGTATTTTTGTTGGAGCAAAGGAGGCTCCTTTGTTCTAATTCAATCTGTGATATGAGCTTTTGCTGTCTTTTGCTATCTTACCTATTTCTGCCAATCAAACCACAGTTAAGGTAAAAGTTTGGGGGTTTTAATTATAAAAAGTATTACAGATAAATTAAACTGTATTGACACTCTTACCAAAATAAGCTAGTTTTTCCTATTACGTATACAGATTTCTCAAGCTTTAAATGACTAGTTGTTTAGTCTAGTCTCTTCCATTCTGGACATTAAAGTCTCAGGTGAGTCTAGTGAGAAACCAAGAACGTGGTATCAACCAAAGCCAGTTGAATAGAGGATTTCTTCACTCAGCTAGCAGATTCTGACTTTGTGCATATATATATTACTCCAAGCACATAGTATTGCTCCAAATTTGGAGGCAAGTCAGACACAGGCTCAATAATCAGATCCACGGTAAAATTAATGGACAGTCTGAACAAAACTGTACTAAACCCACACATGAATATCATTACTCTAAGAATAATCATTTATTAACCGTATTTAACCAAGAATAAGACTGCTTAGTATTTTTTTAACCATTTCAAATTTTAAACATGGTTTTACTCAAATACGCAATCAGTAATCTAAATAATTTATCAGGACAACAGATTCTCTTATTAGTGTTTGTAAAGCACTAAATACTTTAATAACCATGTGCTCTAAAATAAAAGCAAATCCAACAAACCTAAAACAAACAAAGACAGAATAGATGATCTTAATAGCTTACATTTTGCAAGCACTGAAGAAATGCTAGTACAAAAGGACTACTTCAGTTCAAGGGCTACAGTGACTCTTTTTAAACAACAAGTCAATAATCTTACCTCCTCCTCCTTTTGCACTCTTCATAAGGAAGGGTCAAAAAATATCTTCTATTCCATAGTTCATTAAGTGGCCTAAGATAATAACATATTTAGTTCCCTCTTCCATTTTAGGGTAACTTTTAATTTACCAGGTTACATATTACTGCTTACTCATAATTGTAAAGGAGAAAGCCTTCAACAATCAAAATATAAACATTTTTCACATTGTCACACGTATTCTGTGGCTCTTCTGTCAGAACACCTGAGCTTGCTGGGCTTTTAATCCAATTGCGAATACTGGTCACCATTTCATCCATATAGAGGGCATCAAGGACTAGATGAAAACAGAAAGTTAAACATCCCTTAAAACTAAAGAATAAAAGAAAAAAAAAAAAAAGAACCCTTAAGTACTACTATGTTAATCAGTAAGAATCAAATAATCTACATACAAATTTAAATGAAGGGAAACAGGATTATCCCTAAGATTTTATCAGTAGTTCTGTGTTTGCAACTGATGATTTCCTGATACCAAAGCTTGCACCAGGATTGCGGTATTTCTGTTGGGTGTAGTCTCTCCGAACTTTATGGCACCTAAAATTGCTTGAACTGAATTCCCAGCTTTTCACTCCTTGACAGAAACTTCAGGGACTGCTCTCCGCCTCCACAAAACTTGTGAGAACTTACTAATCCTGAGACCTTCACCCAATCATCAGAGGTGGGGAGTGGATGCTCAACATTTTTTGCTTTGGGTTTTTATAAGGTTCAGTGGGTGGGCATAGAAAGAGTTAAAGGAGCATGGCGTACAAAGCAAAACAGCACAATGTAACACTTGGTTTTGTCTGTAGACACACAAGAATACACTGAGGAAGTACTGAAAGGTAGAAAGAAGGCAGCCTTTGGATACCATAACAGCAAACACATTTTTAAAGAGCTTTTAAGAGCAGCATTAAACCCAGATATTTGAATAGGGATGTCCAGTTTATCCCTCCAGTTTCACATTTCATTTACATGAAGTCTGGAAGTTGAGCCAAAGACTGCATAGCTGGTAATCACAAGTTTTCAGGTACAACTGAGGGGTCTGACCAATCTTCCCAGCAATACATTTTGTGATCAGAAAGTATCAACAGAGATTAGCTACTAACTAAGCAACTGTTTACAAGTAGATATGACCTGACACAAAACACTGGCCTAAAGTGGACCTGGATCTAGACATCTCTAAGAATAAACTTAAGCATTAATCGTGAACTTAAAAACAGATGTTCTTTATGTGAGATCTCACATGAAATAAAGGTGTCAGGATAGACCCAAGTTTGACTGATCTGGAAAACTCAATAGTGATATCCCATGAGTTCACTAGCAAAAGTGAAATAAAAAAGGCCACCATTACATAGGAAGCTATGAGGTTAAGCTTATGCCAGTACTGCAAGCCAAAACTTATAGTTGAACAGTACCATTTGCTACCAGACCAGACACAAGTGAAGAAACAGAGAAAAAGATTCAAAAGAGAAAAGGAAAGGTCAAGCACTAGCTTGAGCTATTTACTAGTTAAGCAAGTTTTCTTATGTATCTCAGTAAACTGAAAGAAACGGAGCAAAAGATTGCTCTGAACCACTTGTTTACTGCCTTGCTTAGAAGGGAAGAGAGCAAGGGCATGGGGTAGAAGAAGTGCTGAAGCTCAGCACAACAATTTCAGTACAATGTTCAAAAGGAGTGCATCAGAGTTACTGACCATCATATAGCTTAAATCCACGTTCATCTGTTTCTACTTCAGACTCTGGCTGAAGGGGAAAAAAATGTAATTTTTTCAAGGTTACTTTTATGACCATGCTGAGAGATACATATTCTTTGGTTATAAAGATAAGGGTTATACAATTTTGTATCCAATTAGTTATATTTATCTTCAACATTAAACTGATGTAAACAACTGTTAAAACACACTACAAAAACTTTATTTAATCTAGAACAACAAACACTCCAAATCACATGAGTTAATTTCATTACAGCTTTACTTAAGAAATAACAGCTCCTTCACCCTCCTTAACAAACACCCCTAACACCAACACACTGTTGTGTTGATCATCAACACACTGTTGATGTTGATCATCAACAAGCTGTTTTTCTGTTTTGACTTGGGAAACAAAGAACTACTTATTGCTGTATGGCTGTAGGTTTAAGACAGTGTCATTAAATCATTAGCACAAAAGATTTTGAAAAATGCATCCATCATACGCCCATTCCTTATTTTAAAATAGTTTAAAAGGGTGGCAAAGAAGACAGTAAACTTCTTTTTGCTGAGTATATTCAGTGGTTTGGCCACTTAAATTTCAATTACTCCAGTGGTCATTTTATAATTCTTATGAAATTAACAATATTTTGAGCAGCACCAATTTTAAAATTTCATCAATAGGAGAATTGAAAAAAGACTTGAAATATACTCAGGCCTACTTTTACCTATCAGGTTTTTCCATTAAAACTGTTACCTTAAAGAAGTCATCTTGAGAGATTATATCACAGTTGGGAAGCACATTCTTAAGTTTTTCTGCTAGCGTTGTTTTCCCTCCATTTGTTACACTGTTAGAAAACATTGTAGAAAGTTCACCAAGGCAAAAACTGGTCTTTTAAACATATGTACATGTTCACATATACACTTCTATATAGTTATATGCAAAGAAACAATAAAAGCCCCCCCAAATTTTAGCCACGTTAAATACTTTCTACCTTTAGAAATTTTCTGGCATGTTCCAACAGTTTTCAACAATCAGTACAGTAGATTAAGCAATGCCAAGAAAGATGCTAGAAACACCTGCACCTGAGGTCTCCAACAGACATAGAGCCATTTCTTAAGAGTTACAAACTATAAAATGATACAATTATATGTTGCATTTGTAATCCAGTTTCAAAAAAATATGTATTAAGAAGTAGAAATAATATCACTTCATTCTGAGAAGAAGACTAGTCTTAAGCTGTAGAGGAAATTTAATTTTGTATAACTTACCCTCCAAGGCCAATAACCAATACTTTCATAGCTTGTTTTCCCCTCAGTTCTTCCTTTTTACTGTCAAAAACAATAGCCATTGAAAAATCTTAATCCAGCACCAAGAAAGCAACTATTGTATTAAGAAATATCGTATAAAGATGATTTATTTTCTCTCCTGTTGTCCATCATTTCTCTTTTTGCAAAGGTACAGTCAGAACCTCAGTTGCTTGTTCTAATGCTAACAAAAAACCTGCAATATATATGCCCCATCATAAATTCCGATGTACTTTATTTTTGACAGTATTTTAATAATTTGAAAGGAACTCTGAGAGATTCAGTTCTAATAACATTAATATACAAGTTCCTAAAGAAAAGTACAATCACTAGCTCAAGCATTAACAATGTAAAATAGACTACGTAAACAGAAGCTGCGGTGGCAAAACAAACAAAATCATTAAGAAGGAAAGAACTGGCATGCTGAGGAGAAAGATGTTTTAAAATTTCATGAAGACTTGTAACCAAGAGTATGTTCAAAAACTGTTTTATGACCCTGGTCTCGGCAGCGGAATATTCACTGTGTAATTCACCACTCCCTTTCTGAAGACATTAACAGCACAGACCATACAAATCCTCCTCCTCTGCTCCACCAACATGAATTAATCTGGAAACATTAAAACTACTGTAAGGGCAGTTTAAGCCATCCTAGCTGCCTTAGCACTGGGAAGGACTAGGTAGCACTTGATTTGCTCCAGAAAAGATCAAAGAGTAAACTCTAAAGGTTAATTTGCCAACCATATCCCTGTTGCTGCCACCACATCCCACCAACCCTAAGGCTCCGGCTGCCTGAACATCTTCAGTAGTCAGGGCTGCAAAGAAACACACTTCTGTCTTGCCCCAGCTCCTTCTCCTGAACTTTCTTCTGGAACAGGTGTTTGCAGAGTACATAGTGAACTATCCTGGAAAAATATTGCAGTTGAAAAACTGTTCTGCAAAGACAGAAGGGAAACAATGTTTGTTTTCAGCTGAACAAATTCCCTCCAGTTCACCATCCAGTTACCCGTGCCTGCAAAGGTCTGATGCAGCAGGACAGGTCGTAATAGGGCTGCTTCTCTTGGCAGCAGCACTGATCTACAGTTTGTAAAGCCAGTCTGTTTGTCAAACATCGTTTTCCATGAGCATACATCAATTTATAACTATTTAACCACATGCAAACACCTTTTTTTTCAGCTGCTCTGTCCTCCTAGGTCACCCTTATGGAGATAAGGCCTATGACACCTAAGACCTCAAAGGACTGAGCAGGCAAAACTCTCCTGCCTCCAACAAACAAGAATCTGTACTATACTTGTAGAAAAAAGACTTACAGGGCACCAGTATGAAAGCAAAACCACACTGTTTCTGTGAAAGTAAGCTTTAGACACATGTGGAGTCTGAAATAATAACATCATTTTGCATTTGGTTGAAACGATACGTGATATGACGTGAAATGATTTTGTGGTATGATCTTTGCATACTTTCCAATGCATGGTTACGTAAAAAAACACCAAAAAACACAACAACGAAGGACATACCAACTAGCTCAAGCCATCACCCATATGATAGCCACCGCTTTGCAATGGTGCTGCTTATCTACAGTAGTTGGCATTCGCTAGCTTTTTGAGTTAGTACACATTGGTTTTCTAAGAAAATGATCAATGTTCAATGATGCATTGCATGCATATAGTACTGGTATCAACGCAAAGAGAGCAGACAGATGATCTGTTATTAGGAAGTGAACTCAGGCTACTTAAAGTAAAAAAAAGCTCTTTTCCAAAAATCATCAGTAAGGTTTGTGTTGCAGAGGATTACCCTTTGTCCCACAAAAGATGTTATGCAACAAACCGGGCAAACACGTTCAGCTTTGGACTTTATGTCACTGTCTATATGAAAATTAATCCCAGTCTACGGTAAAAAATACCATCATAAAAATCCACACCAACTCTTCTGCTCCCCTGAGTAATGTTTAAAACAAATTTCAAAAGCAAACTTGTCATAAATGCTTCAACACAGAAATCCTAAACTACCTGGGGACAATTTAGCTCTTTAAACAGAGCGCAAACCCGTGACACCGCTAGCACAGCATTCCTGTCACCCCATGTTTAAGGGCATACCGCGGCAAGGCTCCCACGCGCGGGGACACCCGGAGGTGCACCGGCCCCGGACGGGGAATGTCTCTCACGGCTATCGAGCCCCCACAGCAGGGCTGGCCTTGCTTCCCGGCGGTGCGCGCCGCTCGCCACAGACTGCCGCACCTCCACCAGTTGCAGCTGCAGCACTTCAGCGTCTCCGGAGTTCGCACTTAACTTCAACCACGCCAAGAGAGTGCTCAGAGCACATCCTTCCGGCAGCAGGGCTCCGCGCAGGCGGAGCGCCCGCCTCCCACGTCCTGTGACGGGGCTGCCCGGGGCGCGCCCACCTCCGAGCCGGGGCGGCCCCGCACACACGACGCCCCAGCCGCGTTCCCGGGAGCAGCCCCCTCGCAGCCGCCGGAGCCACCCCNTCCCGGCTCCAGCGCCCCGGCTCCTCCGCCGCCGCCGCGCCGTTCCCGGGCCTGCCGGGGGCTCGCACCGCTGCCTCTCACCGCGGGTCCGCGCCGGGCAGCCCATCGCCGTCGCGCCGCTCCCCCGTCCGTGCTTAGGCCGCCTCCAGCCATGTCCAAGCCGCCACCTAAACCGGCCAAGCCAGGTGAGGGAAGGACGGAGCGGCCTGGCCCGTCGTCCCCGTGCGGGGCGCCACGCAGCCCGCTGCCCGCTGACACGTGAATGGCTTGGGTTTCGGGTCTGCGCTCTCAGGCAGAGCCCGGGCGAGGGTGGGAGCGGCGCACAGCCGCCTTTCCGTTCCGGACCGCACCCTGCCGCCATGAACCTCGGCACCGCAGGCTTGGTGCCGGCAAGGAGGGCTGTCCCTCCCGTGGCTGGAGAGCACCGTGGGGCTGCTCTCGGGCATCGTGTCTGGGCCGGACCCCGCGCCCTCTCTAGCTCGGGAGCAGGTTGGCGAGTGCCCCCAAATCGGAGCCATCGCCCGGGGACAGACTGCCTGTCGCCGGCTTGTGCGGAGCCCTCTCGCCCGGCCTTCCTCGTCTGCAGCACGGAGCCGCAGTGCCCAGGGGTGGCATTGGCGTCGTGGGGCGCCCGCCCGGGCAGCAGCCGTCGAGGAGCTGCTTGCGTAGCCTGAAACGCACAGGAAACCGGTTTTTTCACCCTTTTAAGAAACAGCATTGAAATACTCTGAGGTTTGCCTCGTGATTGCACGGATTAGCAATGTATTAACGCATAAAAATCAGTTTTACAGTATAGTCGCGTGCAACACTCTTCATCTTCAAAGATGGCATCCACTGTTTTCCCTTGTAGGACTCCTGACAGCCAAACTCTAAATGTGCTCTTTGAAATTCAGGCGTCAATATGCACATCACCCTTTCTAGTGCATTTACTCTTCAATGTGTACGGTTTTGCTCCTGTGTTTTTTTTCAGAAAAATTTACTGCAAAGCTGTTTTTTTAAAAAAATTAATAGCAGCCAGTTAATAGTTTTTTCTCAAAATATATTGAAAAGCCGTTGGAAGTTGCACAGTTTTAAATCTTAGAATAGAAGTGGCATCTTTCAGGTAAATATACGTTCTTCTATCAAAAATTAATCCATTAGCTTTAGGGTTTTGGTTTTTTTCAAAGTAAAGAATTGATCTGGAAAATTTAATGGCTATTTATCATGTTTGTGTGTCATCTCTCAGTGTAATAGTTCAAATTCTTACTTAAAAATTAAAAATTCACTTTGATTTTAATTAAATAGGTAAGACTACTTGGTGACTCCCGAAACAGGATTATCTAATCCCTAAATACATCTGAATTTCAATATTTTTTGGCATTTGGAATACTATTTGAAATGCTGATGTAAAAAAAAATAATTAAATTCATAACCTAATTGAGTATTTTAACTAGACAGCTTATAAAACAAGCTTTTAATTTGAAGTCAAGTGTAGAAGTTTAGACCATTTAAACCATCAGTCTCAACCTGCCTGCAGAAGCAAAATCTGCTAAAGCTCTCTGGATGTAGTTTCATCCTCAGAAGAATTTCCTCTGCCGTGCAATTTGCTCAGCTTCTTTGAAAACAGCTTACTTTAAATGGAAAAGACAGTAAAAAAAGCAATGCTGTTGTGGACTCTTATTGAAAACAATCAGTACTGGGGAAATCTGCAGGCTTCTGAAAGGATGTGGTGTTTCACAGCTGAATATGTGTGTGAAGAGTGGGATTTTCCCACGAAGTTGGTAACTCAGTTTTCTGTTTTTCAATAAGATTAATTAAATTTAATGTAAGATTCTCAAGGAGTTAAAGGCTCTAGCCCTGCCTAACTTACAGGAGCTCTCAGATTGACTCAGACATGTTCTGTCTAATACTAGGTGTCTCTCCCTAGTTTGATGGGGTCCAGTTTGTGGTGTGCTTGATCTGATAAAATGCAGACTGTCATCAAAAGGACAGCTTCCCTGCCCCCACCATCCCTTTCTGTTCCGTTTAGTTACGTGACAAGCTGGTGGTGCTCTAACTTTTTTATGTAAGGTTATTTTTATGCCTAGTGAACTTGCTGAGCTGGTTTACCAACAGGAGTGCTTGACACAGCAAAAGGGAATTTGTAGGAGAAGGAAGACAAAGAAAACAAGATTGTCTTGCTGATGACTTTCAGAGCTGATTAAGGGTAATAGGATTAATTTTTCCAAATCCCTAATTTTTGAGGAGAGAAAATTTTATGGCGTCTGTTTTGTCAGATTTTTTCAAAGTAATTTTCTGAAAGAGATTGTCTTCTAGCATACTTCAAAATATCTCTGTAGTTGCATGTCTGACTTACTTCTGTATGATAACAGTTCTGCCTTTGATACTGTAATCTAATTTCTTAGGGTTATAGATAGTTGTTATTTAAAGACATAAATATAGGAACTGCATGTGGTGAAATAGTTTCAACAGGAGTGGAAGGCTGTCTCTTTTGGTGGCATTTAGAATGCATTTGCTAGAATGTCTTGGTGCCTTCGGTCAAGCTGTGTTAATTTTTCTTTACTGATCATTATTACATATCAAGTCTATAAGCTCTGTCAGGGAATACAATCCTGCTTGCATTGCTGGTGCGTTACTACAGTTCAGGACAGAGAGAAGAAAAAACAAGACATTGGTTGCTGTAGTCCGATCCTATGTGTTTGGGAAATAAGAAGTGCAGATTGGACAGACAAGGAAGGAAATATTTTGGTGGTGGGGAAGTGAAAATATATAGTGAAATAAATATCTTTTTTAAAGCAATGAGTCTTCACTGCTCAACTCAGGGATTTTGGACATTACAGTTGGACGGTGCTTTAAAAATGTGGGAAAAAAGAGGAGATGTGAAGGGGGGAAAAAACCAGCTAGCTGTGGCACTGTCTTTTTCTTCAGTACATGAGAGCATTTTTTCTGACAGATTGCTTTTCTGTAAATCCTGTTGCGTGCACAGCACATAAGGATTTCAGTTACAGAGAGGTGCTTTTGACATCAACATATGTGAGACAATTGTGTTTTTCAACACTTGAGCTAGTCTTTTGGGTCTGTAGTCAGCCCTTGGGTAAGGGGACAAGATTGTTTATAGAGGCTTTATAAGTCTTTTAAGTTCTAGTGTTTTGAGGCTTTTTTTTAAAAGAAGTGCTTTGCTTTCCTTTTGTAACTCTGTATTGTTATTTTTTTCTAGCTGTATTTTTTATTTAGATTCTGTATCAAAAATAAAAGAGAATGGAGTGGATGTTGAAAAGAGCAGAAACGTACTTTTCTGTCAGCATTATGCAAGAGTAGGGTTTCCTCTCCATCATTTAAGGAATCTGTTGTTGTCTCAAACTACGTTATTCTTTGCAGAGTTCATATAATGTTGGATGTTAATCCTGTTTACAAAAGTTACTTCTTAAGTCCTTTGAAGTTGACAATTAATGGCTTCTGCTTAGTTGTCTCCTAGTTAAGCACTGTCTCCTTGAAGAGTGCTAAGTGTCTGATGACGTCTTTTTGATTAGAGCCTTATATAGTGTGCAGCAAAAGCTTTTCGGGAGATGAAAAGGGTATATTGATATTTTAAAAAAACCTTACTTACTTTCATGTCCACCAGATACAGTAAGGTTTGTTGATGCTGGTCTAGAGTTGACGCAACATTTCTATTTTATGGAGAAGGACCAGTCTTTGTACCAAGGAAATTACGAGTTTTAAACTACTCCAGTTGAGAGGGAGGCTGGAGGAAACTTAAGGGTGTAGCATAAAGGGTTGCTACCTCAAAGCAGGTTTGTTGACTTTGCTCCCACTAGTAGCTGTCAGAGTTAAAAGCAGGATTCTGGACATAAATATTTAGTTTGAATCACGAACAAGTTCACCTCAATTCTAAGGTAAAGTAGGAGCTGTGACAGCATTCACGGGAGCAGAACACTTGCATTGAGTCACATGCCTAAGGTCTTGGCAGTAGGCTTAAATTTGACATAAGTGGTGGTGGTTGGGTTTCTTCTGTACTCACAGAAAGGTTTCTGTTAGCTAGGAAGATGTGAGCATGTGAATGTGGGGAGTTACACTGTACTCATCAGGTCTGAGGGGAGAAAAACATCAGAAAAACAATTAAACAGTTCCCAGTCTGCTTGCAGTATGAATTGTAAACTTTCATTTCTGACCTCAAACCCTCTTATTACTGCAAGTTGCTGGGACCTCAAATGAGCTTTCTGTAAGTGAAGGCATGCTGGTATTCACAAAAATAAGATCAATAATAGAAGATTTCAGCATCCAGCTATGCCAGTGACATTGTGTTCACTTATATATTCTGTGAGAATATTTTTACTTCTGATTTTCTGTAAGGAAATGACGCTTGTTCCTTCCATTCCAGATACTGGTTAGTGCAGTCCATGATTGTTCCTGGATACCTCAGTTTGTCATCTATGCTGGCACCAGTCTGTCCTTTGCATTCTTTTTAATGTGTTCCTAAACAAATTCCCAGGCTTGCTCGTTTGTTTGTTTAATACAGCCTTCCCCCCTCCCCCCCAACATGTATTCTCTGTGTGCACTTCCCCTTTCTAATAAGCGTTACTTAGGAGTTGAAGATGGTTCTCTGAACACTGGAGACTCCACCTTTTTTTGTCTCAGTTGTGGCAATCCTTAAATGCTATGTTGAGCTCTGCTGTGTCTCTGAGCAAAAGGCCAAAGTACAAACTACACTCCTGTAAAAAGTATTTCCAATACTTTTATGCCTGTTTGGAGGCCTGTGTGCAAAGCACCTTGTTTTCCAATTCCCAGTGCTACAGGCTTGGGGCAGAGTGGCTGGAAAGCTCCGCAGAGGCAAAGGACTTAGGGGTGCTGGTTGACAGCTAACTGAACATGACCCAGCCCCGGTAGCCAAGAAGGCCAGTGGCATCCTGGCCTACATGAAAAGGAGTGTGGCCAGCAGACAGTGACTGTCCCGCTGTACTGGGTGCTGATGAGGCTGCACCTCAAGTCTTGTGTCCAGTTCTGGGCCGCTCGCTACAAAAAAGACATTGAGGTGCTGGAGAGAGTCCACAGAAGGGCAACAGAGCTGGTGAAGGGTCTGGAGAGTAGTTGGTATGAGGAGTGGCTGAGGGAGCTGGGGATGTTTGCCTGGAGAAAAGGAGGCTCAGGGAGATCTTACTGCTTTGTACAACTGTCTGAAGGGAGCTTGTAGTAAGGTGGGTGCTTGTTTCTTGTCCCAAGTGACAAGTGATAGGACAAGAGAAAATGGCCTCAAGTTGTGCCAGGGAAGTTTAGGTTTGATATTAAGGAAAATTTCTTCACTGGAAGTGTTTGTCAGGTATTGGAACAGGCTTTCCAGGGAAAGGAAGGAGTCCCTGGAGGTATGTAAAGGACATGTGGATGTTGTATTTAGGGACACGCTTCAGTGGATTGGCAGTGGTATGTTAATGGTTGGGCTTGGTGATCTCAGAGATGTTTTTCAACCTAAATGATTCTGTGAGACGCCAGGAAAAAAGTTTCAGTTTGGCCATAATATCCTACTAATAAAATTGCACATCTCAGAAACATGGAGATCGTAAGATAAACATCTCTTCTCTTACTAAAGCAAACTGCAAGTGTATCACAAATTACTCTGATCTGCAGCTTACCTTTGATGTTTCCCCCTTGGCCAAAAGGTTGTGACTTAAAATTGCTGGTATACATTACCAGATCCTGTAATTCCTTTGTGGGTTCTTAGGCAAACACTGAGAAAACAAAGACGCTGCTCTTTTACTACCACACTTTTCTGTGAGATGCCTTTCACTTCCTTCAAATAAATTAATCTGAATATGTATCAAAATTCATATTCCCAGTTATAAATGTTCTGGAAGGAGACCAAAACTAGCATAAGCGCTGGAGTGTGCAAGCTGTCCTTCTTCTTCCCCACATACCATATCCTTTGCACATTTTCTCCTTTTGGGCCATTTGTTACAGGTAGGGGTTCAAATTGGTTGTCTTCAATCAAGTTGGTGCTAGAGTACCTGATTCTGAACTGTTTCTGTGCAGCATTATGGGAGCGAAGAGAAAGATGGCTAATGACAGCCCAGAATTAGCTTGAACCCTTGAAGACATTGATAGACTTGCAGTTTTTTAACTAACTCTAGACTACCATAGTCAATTCTGATTTTCTACAGCACAGGGATTATCCTTCTCTGTACTGTAGGCCTTGTCAGTGCTTTGTGACACACAGTGAGTTGGTTCATCTTAGGTTAGTTATTCTGATTTTTATGGCAGTCTTGAGCTGCTCAGTCTTAATATAGCTAATGGAAAGATGCTGCAGCAGGATCAATATCTGATTTGTAGCATCTTGCTCGAGTCAGTGAGATGTGATTATGGCTCTTTATGGCAGATGCTGACAAAAGACTCCTATCAGTCCAGTGGGGCCAAGCCTTGGTAGCTCCTGTGAACACTGACTTACTGCCATCATTATTTTGTTTAAAATATGCGTGTTTTGAACCAGGGACTGTGTTAGGGTGGGTTTTTTTTGTTTGAGGAAGTAATATTAATTGACAGGTAATGAAATTGCATTTTCTCCCCTTTGGTGCTGAATTTTCAGCCCAACACAAGTAACTACGTAGGTAATGCCATGCAGTTATAGGTCGGTTTTTTGAGTTTTTTCTTTTTTAGAATTTCATTAGGGGGTTTGAAAGCAAGTGAAAGAAAGTGGAGAATGTTTTGGTGGTAGAGAGGATTTTAATGCTAATGGCTGTGGCGGTTTAGAGAAGCTGGAGTAAAAGAGCAGAAAGGAAGTAGGGAAGAAAAAGTCACTGTGAGAGAAACAGTAACTCCTTGTTGCTGTGCCCCTTACTTAGCACTTCTTTGGAAGGAATCATCTGTTAATGGTACTGCAAATGATTAAAAATAAACCTCAAAGTTGTAAGAAGAAAACAAAAAACTTACAGTCTTTTTAGAAAATGGTGTTTTGGTTTTATGACGTCTTTTTATTACTTAGCATTATGAAGCACAGCAGGTATCTCTCTTCAGTGCCTATCAGAAGCTGCATTTTTAAGCTTTTGCTACTGTTTAGTTTCTCTGTTTCATTGCTTTTATGTGCTTAGGGGAAAAGGATCGTCTTAGAATTGTAAGTTGCATATTTCCCTCCCTCAGAAAAGCTGGAGAAGTTTATAGGTAAGTTATTCAAAATAAATTAAAGGTTGTGTGGTCAGCCCAACCTGACAAAGTCGTTAGTTTTATGTTGCTGGTTAGGGAGAATGGTTAGTTTGGCTCCTTTACCATGTTGTGTTGCTGCGGGAGTGTTTGGCAAGTTGTGACTAAGTTGTATGCTAAGAGTATTTGTATCTATTTAGTATGTACAATAAGTTAGCTTTTTTATTTGTCAGACAGTTGTTTTGCAGATGTTTAATGCAAATTCCGTAAGAAGGGAGAAGGTAGTCTTATGACTAAAGTGTGGGATTTTTAAGACTGAAGTGTATTACTGGTTAATGTCTCAAGTTTGCAAAAGCAGCGTGTGCTTTGCTGATGATGTGCAAGATAATAGCCCAAGTGGAGAGGGCGTGAGCACCAGAGGATGACCACAACAAACCAGCCTGCGTTTCTCAAGAAGCTGGGGTTTGAGCTAGATAAGAAAAGAGGCCTGTAAGAAGTGTTTTCTCATGTCTTCCCTTACTCAGCTGGCTCAGGTGTGAAAGCTCCCCTCCGTGGGGAAGGTGGCAGACATTCACACTAAGCCTGAAGGTATTCATCCCTTCTGGTGGGTTATAACTTGCTCAACTATGCTGACTTGAGAGGCAGCTGTCATGTCTTAGAACGTGCCATATACCATTCAAAACCCAACCCCAGACCAATTTCTGAGGCCTTCGATCAGAGGACTGCAGGTGATCCACAGTGTTATATCAGCGAGTGTTAATTTGCCCCTGCCCCTGCACCACTCTACCCCCTGGGAGGTACCTGGGCATTCCCACCTGAATCTGAGCATATGTTAATCCATTTAACTTCATGCTTCATGGGTTTTTCACTATGGATCAAGGTTGGGGCCATCATTTTGACTGTGGACGTCAAAATTGCAACAGTCTTGTGACTGGGTCAATGGGTGATGATATCTTTCTACTCTTATTCTTTCTTTCTTCTCCTAACTTCTTGTTGAAATATATTGTAAACCAGAAAAAAAAATTCCAGTCAATGCTTTAGTAAGTGCCCTGTGTCTGGTTAAGTTAAAGTTGGCTAAGTTATAGTTTGTGAGGTGCCTTAGTTTGTCTGGATTTTGCTTTAAAATTTGCCAAGTACCTAATTCTACCTTAATGTTCTAAAAGTGTGCAATTAAAAGTTTGTTATTGAAGATTTTTGTTGTTCCTCCTGCACACTGCCCTAAATGAATCAAACAACCTTCTCCTAAACCCACCAAGCAGACCAGGGCATAACAGGATTGAAAAGAAGAACTCTTTAAATCCCCGTGCTTAGAAAAAGGTCTGTTGTGGGACATATCACTGCCCTGTGCTTCCATGTGTTTTACTTTTGAAAGGGATACTCCTCTCATTAAATCATGTTGAGAATAAAGTAATTTATGTGTATCTGGTGCCTTGAAATCTTAGAAAGGTACATATGTGTTCTGCGTTCTCGTTACTTTGTCCTCTGAAAGCATGTGGTGGGGAGGTGCAGTCAGTCAACTTTGATAAGTTCAGATCAGTGCTAATGACTGGTTCGGCGTCCTGCAGGAATCTAGAAACATGGTTTGTACTAGAGAGATGGTAGTTAAGTGGGAGCAGAGGAAGACCTCAGGTGCTTTCTAACTTTTTGCGTATTCCAAAGCAAGCTCTAAGTCTGTCTGCATGCCTAGAGATAGGTACCGCTAGATAAAAGTATTTCCAGTGATTACAGATACCCATGCACCTAATAAAATATGATTTCTCTGTGTTTGCAGACCTGGGATTCAAGTCTGATGTCCCCTTTGTGTGCTAACATTTTGTTATTTTAATCTTCTGGACTGAATTTTTGCATTAGAATTTGGTACAAAAAAATCTTTTACAAATGCTAAAGTCCTCTTGGTCTAACATCTTAAATGCAGCAAAGTAAACAGGCTTAATGTCTCTTTATCAAGAAATTTTTAAAAGACTGGTGCCAGTAATGGGTAGTGTTTAACTTCAATATAAAGTACTGTGAAGTTAACATTAACCAGACCTGTAGTTCTATCGATGCAAATTTGTACTTAGTATTTCATCACAGGAGAGTGTTTTAGCATGTGTCGGTCTGTCTGTGACATGACAGTTGGACATTTGGAGAAGTAACTCTGTTTCAGGTTTATAGAATTTTAGAAAAAAAACCACAAAAGAACAATGGATTGCCTTTTGTTTAAGCAGTGTGTCAGCTGTACTGTAATCAGCTGACACATTGTATCAGTGTTTCCAGTCTTCTTTGTCTTCACAGGTGTGATAACTTTAGAAAATCTGTTGGCACATATGCAGTACGTTATTATGAAAGACACATGCAACACACAAATGCATATTTCCTCCTTTTCTGTGTCTTCTGCCATCTTCTCGTTTCCCCTTTTAATATTTCTTATTCTTCCTTTTTGTTGTCCATTTCCTCCTCTTACTTAAATTAAACACTGAAAATTGGTGGGTGATGGTAGTAGTCTCCATAGTTGTCAGTGTGCAGTTTTGTCTTGTGTTTTTGTGTCTTCTGTGGGAGAAAGCCAAGGAGAAGGGACAGTACTCCTGTCTTCCATCGTGTTTTGTCATCTCTCGTTCTTTTTTGTTTTCTTTTTTTCTTCCTGTATTTTTCATTGGTGTGACTTGACTTCTCCCCAGCTGCAGTTCACATGCTTCATGCTGAAGCACTTTGGCACAGGATGCATTGCTGTCTGCTGTCCTTGTTCATCACTTCTATATAGGTAGTAAACGTAACCCAGGTTTCATTCGTTTTAGCAGTTGCCACGGTTGCAAGTATTTAGTTTCTGGGGCAAAAGTTTGAGAAGTTTTGGACCTTTTATGTCTAGGAAATGGCTGCTGTGTGAGAAAGAGAACCAACCAATAAAGCCAAATTGAAGTTCTGTTGTGTTACTAAAAATTAAGAACTGTGAGAAGCAGTTACAGATTGGAAAAAAAGATGTGTACAGTATCTACATGCACTTGGCAGTGTGTTTACACAGATTCATTTTATGTTTATGGTTTTATGTGCACTTAGTCACAAAAAAGCCTGAGAATAGAGGAAATGTTTTGCTTAGTAGTTATGCCTTGACAAGTATGCCTTGGCACTGCTCTTGCTAGGGAGTATCCAGAGGCACTTGAAAATGCAATTTAAGAACCATCCCAAGGGGATCTGCAAAATGGCAGTTGGGTACCATCCTCCTTTCTCAAGGTGGTCAGCATTTTCACCTCCAGAATGTTATTTTTAAAGCTCTTAAGTTAACTTTCTAAACTGATCACTGTTGTGGGTAGGATTTTAGATACTGGGGTAGTAAAGACTACATCTAGCAAAAAAAACCAGACAAAAACAATTCTAGAGATAATGGTTCTTAATAAAAAAGGTAAAGGCCTTTTCTTGAAACCTACTCTGTCTGTACTTGCTTAGCTCCATTTAATAAACCACACAAAACATTGTGTGTGTTCACTTCGTTGTACAGTATAGCCTTTGGCAGTAGGTTCATCAGTTTCTCTGAGTACACAAAATAGCCTGGACCTATTGTCCTGATGGATCAAACAGTGCTTCAGTCACCGAGTTAATCTGTATAAGCATATATAGTGTAAGAACCTGTGTGTAACCTACACTTGCAAGCTTAACACATTTAAAAGTAAATAAACCTACATGCTTAAGACTTCAGATAGTTAAAAGTAAACAATACAGAACAGTCTGCATAATATATTTCGCCATTGAGTCCAGTAGACTCCAGCAGTTCAGCTAATTATGTAATATACGTGTTTCTTCTGTACTTGTACTTTCTGTTCGTGGTATTGAAATGTACCTTTTGAATTTTTTTAAAAACATTTGTAGGGAAGCTTCTTTTGCAGTTTATGCAATTAAATTTGTACCTCTCTGCATTAAGGTTATCTTTTCTTGGCTTGAATGCTGCTGACAGTCTCTTCCAAACTGGCCTTTTAAAATAAATGTTTCTCACTTACTGGAATTGCACACCCTCTACCTTATTTTAAGCATCTAAATAGAACAGCACACCAATTGTACATTAAATAGGAGTTTGTGACCATTTGTCATTTTTCTTTTAAGAGTTCTGTGCTACTGCATTATTTTCCTAATAATGACTGCAAGTAAGTATAAGAACGTGTTGCTGACATTGGTCATTGGTTTGTTTCTTTCTTCTTTCCTTAATTCTTTGTCATTTGACAGATTTGATGTTAGTAATACGAGTACGTACAGCATGTATGAGTGTGTGAGGGTATATATGAGTGAAACTACACTTTTCCTCAGAAATCAATCACAACACTTTTGTTGCACGGTGAGCTATAAAGGGCATGTTAGGTGTGCAGAAGAGGCTACTTACATGTAACTGGTCAGGTGACCAGTTTCCTTCATAACCCATGTTGCTGGATTTTTTAACTCAGGCTGCTGAGCATTTTCATCATTATTTTCTTTGATGGAAGTGTAGCACAAATTCATTCAGCAACCGGCATTAAGCTTGAAGGAAAGGAATGTATTTGGATTTAAGGGCTGCATTTAAAGGCATGATACTGGTACTGATTTTTTTTTAATTGGAATTTTTCTGTTTGGTTCTTTTTTAGGGCAGGTGAAAGTATTCAGGGCCCTGTATACGTTTGAGCCCAGAACGGTAAGTACATCTAGACTTCAGTGGTTTGAGAATCTTAATTTTAACCTTGTCTATAGTATTTCTTCAGTTCTGCTAGTACTGGCATGTTAGACTTAACTGTACCAAATTTTTAGTGATAAAGCTTGTTGATGGATAGTCATTCTTGATGTGAATAAAACTGATTAATCATCAGTCTCTTTTAAGAACAGCTCTGTTTAAAAGCAGCATGCTTTCTTCTGTAGTATCAGTTACCACCAATCAAAGATCAGAAATCTTAAATAGTTTGTTTTTTCTTCCAAAGGCAACAATGATAGTTGAGACCTAAGAGATCTGGTGAACTGGGACCAACCAAAAAGGGGATGAAGTTAACAAACCTAAGATGTGTTTCACTGCTTCTGTTGCACAGCTCTTCGTTGAAAAGGCCACAGTCTTTCTGTGTTGTTAGGAAAGTTACAGATCCAAGAAGTTAGCTGTAAGCAAGTCAAACTACAGATTGTCAGGCTGTTGTCTAGGTGATGGAGAAATTGAGTCATCATTCTTTTGAATGAAGAGGTGAATGTATTCTGACTTATCCAGGTGTTTGTTTTTCTTACATACACGTATTCAGATACTTGTTTACTCTTCTTCATTTTTGTTTAAAGCCAGATGAACTGTACTTTGAAGAAGGAGATATCATTTACATCTCGGACATGGTGAGTCTAAGACATCCCACGCAGACTGAATACTTCTGAGACGCAAAATATCCCATCTAAAATATTTTCCCTTTTCTCTGCAGAGTGATACAAATTGGTGGAAAGGAACTTGCAAAGGGAGAACTGGACTAATTCCAAGCAACTATGGTAAAGTCTAGAATATTTTTATTTGGTAAGATCATTCACAATCAAAGGAAGTGGCTGTCTTCTCAAAAACAGATCACAGTATTGGTACTTAACAGTACTCTACCATGTGTTTCAGAGTACATCCATTTGCAGTATCAGTTACCACTGTGCATCAGCAGTGGACAGGCTGTCTTGTGTTTTTATAACCTAGAGGCAGCTTGAGTTTGCTGAGTGTTCATGTTTCTGGTTTTGCACGTAACAGATACTGAGATACTCTTAGTTTTGAGGGGAAGAACACTTGTATCTAAAGGATGGGGTTTGTTTGCCTTTTGTTGTTTTTTAGTGAATATGTTCCACCACAGAAAACATTGGTTTTTTGGGGATTGCACCATGTTAAATATCCCACATGTGTTTGGGCTGAATAGAAACTGCTTTTTCAGATTCAACTAAAATCACTTTTAAAAGCAATGAGTACGGACACACAACACAATTCTTCTGAGTCCTGCCAGGAATTGTAGGCAGAGTAGCAGTGTCTCATGACAGATTGCATCACAGCCACCAATGTGACTGAAATTGCTTCCTGTTGTCCCATCTGCAGTAGGAGACATTATGGTAGCAATGCTGTTTCCCTGCCCTGTAGTTCATAGAAATACATTAATAGAAATATGTGGTGTAGTCATTGAGATGATGACATCAAATTTCGCTTCAGTTTGTGACTTCCAAACTGATTCTACTCATGCTATCTGCCAGGGATCAGAGGTCATGCACTGTTAATATGCAAGAAGACTAGTTAATACATGCAACATGTCTGCATTCAAATTTCTTTTGAATGTTGAAGTGCGTTTTATTTAAAAATAAACCAAACAACCTGTTAATTCATGTTCCCACTGAGATTATTTGTAAAGCTTCAATTTTAGACCAGGGTAGGAGGGGTGTCTCTGCACATTTGCAAAATTTCCATGTATAAGCAGAACAGAAGCTTTTGCAGACCTTAAGAATGAAGACTCCTAGAAACATGTCTCCTAATTTAGATGAGTTGTGCAATTTGATGCTGCTGTTTGAAGTTTTCACAAGCTTTCCTCTGAATTAGCTTCCCGTACACAGGAAATTAAAGTGCATCTCACTAGTCTGTCACTCACAAATCTCTTTACATGTTAGAATCAAATATGTTCTATTTCCACACAGGTGTCAAGTACATGTTTCAGAAGTAGTTAGAATTTACTCTTTCATTTCAGTGGCAGAGCAAGCAGAGTCTATTGATAATCCACTGCATGAAGCTGCCAAACGAGGTATGTTTGGTGTTTTAGTTGTTTAATGCTAAAGGATGATTTGCTTGTTTTCTGCTATACTAATAATAATATATTTGGAATGAATACGTTCTGCCTGTTTTGGTTGTCTTATTTCTTGAGCAAGTTATCTGGTAAGTTTTGCAGCTTTGAAAAATTGTGATACAGCCTGGTGGAATTGCCACTCTGGGTATACACAGAAAAAGTGTGGTACCATCCTTTTAACTACACAGGGATATAAGGGTCTTCTGGGAATGGAAGAAAAGACATTTGGTATGACTTGGTATGATTTTGGTATGACTGGTTGTTCAATGAATTATAAATGTTGCTGCTAATCACTTTCAGAAAGGACTATTTGCCTTTAATGGTTCTTTTAACTTTTCGAAGAAAAAAAGGTAATCAAAACTGATTTTGTCTTTCAGGCAACCTAAGCTGGTTGAGAGAGTGTTTGGATAATCGAGTTGGTGTCAATGGCTTAGACAAAGCTGGAAACACAGCTCTGTATTGGGCATGCCATGGAGGCCATAAAGGTATCAGAGAATTAATTTGAAATTACTGTTCTCTGGTTTCCTTGATATGCTTGTTAGGCTGATTGATAAAATTGCACCACTAAATAATAAAGCCAGGGTTTTTTCAGTGTTACTCTATTTTTTTTTAAATAAAAATAAGTCTAGAAGGGAGGTTCAGCTCCATCAAATGCTGTGTGTTTTGTTGTTGCTGTTGAAGCAGGCATGCTAATTAGTGTTACTTAGAAGCAGAGTGGAAGAAGGACAGGTCAAAAAGAACCATGGTATTATTTTGGGTATTGTATGCAGTAGCGTTTTTTGTGACTAATCATTGTTAGCCCAATGCAGTCTGACTTACAGATTTTTATTAGCTGATTTGATTGGTCTTTCATTGAATCTTAACCACAATGAATGCAAAAAAAAAGCGTATTTGTTTCCACTAAATTTTTCTCTTAACATCTCTCCCTGTTTTCTGCAGATGTAGTAGATGTTCTGCTTACCCAGGCAAACTTGGAGTTAAACCAGCAGGTAGGTTAAACCAATAGACCCTTGCAGTAGAGGTGTGGTGTTACTCACCCTGGGTAGAAGCTAAAAGGTTTTTTGCTGCATTTTAATCCTGTTGCTTTTCCCTCTAACTCCACAGAACAAATTGGGAGACACAGCTTTGCATGCTGCTGCATGGAAAGGTTATGCAGATATTGTAGAGATGCTGCTGGAAAAGGGTAAAGATCTTCACCAAGGTTTCAACAATCTGTGCAGACTAGATTCCTGAATGTTTTTTAATTTATATTTCTTAAGTGTTTCCATATAACTCAGGTATAGTCGTTAGCCAGTTCACCTGCCTGACTTGCAGGAAAAGTCTTGCAGAAAAATCTGGCAGCTGTTTGGAAGGTAGACATCTCACCTGCTCAAGATAATTTCATCCTGCTTTACAGACAAAATTAGGCACTCAAACCCCAGAATAGCAATGACATCTGCTTCTTAAAAAGGAAGAGCAGCCAGCAAGTTCCCTAATCAACTGTAGCTTATGGAAGAGCATCCATAGCTTTTGGTCTGCTTCAGAGCAGTCAGTAGGTCAGATTCCCTTCTCCATTATTGTTCTACCCATATTAGTGAAATTCGTATCATAATGACATTGGTTGATAAATAACTGGGATAGTGATTCATGGTGAAAATTTTCTTCACGAAGGTGCAAGAACAGATCTGAAAAACAATGAGAAGAAATTGGCTTTAGATATGGCAACAAACGCAGCTTGTGCTTCCCTGCTTAAGAAGAAACAGAGTGCAGGTATTTCTGATTTTATTTGTCTGATAATTTTACTTTTGGAGGACACTTAATATTTTAACCAAATACCAATATACTGATCGCCATAAAAACCATTTGGGAATTACATGGGCTAAGAGTTGTGTCTGGAAAGGCTCACTTGAGAGGGTTAGTTTAGAGCTATATGAACATGGTTTATCATGCAGTGCGGCTGACACCACACAAAATGCCACCTTTTGTCAGCAAGAGGCAAAAGAGTTCAGAAGGTGTGAAAATAATAAAGAAAGGGAAGAAAATAGAATACAGGCCCTTCAGGCAGAATGAAAGCGAGAATGGAAACTACTTTAAAAGTAGCATACCACAAGGGACAGGGTACAAGAATAAAACAATGTGCTGTCTTCCCCCATATTCTTGTTTATTCCTCCAAACTTAAGCCAAACAAACACCAACAGTCGATCCTCTTTTTCTTACTGCTAATTTTTTTTTACTTTCTTATTTCTATGTGTCTCTGAGTGACTGTCTAATGGAGAAATAAGGAAAGAATGCTTTCAGGTGTTCATCAAAATAGTCTCACTGCTTCCCACTGTGTTCATCTCTCCTAATAGCATAGCGTCCAAGTCCAAAAGAGTTAAAGAGGCTATTTTAGAAAGCTGAACAAAGACTGAATTGTTCAGTATTGTGTAACTGCTATTACTTATAGCTTTCAGGAGGCTGAAGTTAGGGTGGAAACTCTAAGTGAAACAAGAAATTACTTAAAAACACAGGCAGAGTTACAGTTGGTTTTGATGGGACATGCAGTATAGCAATTGCATCATCACAGGACTAGTGAGAACAGAGGAAATGCGAACCCACAGGAGTCTAGAGGTTATGGTAATTAAAATGGAGGAATAGCTGACTGCAACTTGAGAAGGCCAGGAAGAGTAATTGCATCAAAAATATTGTCTGGCTATTTGGTAGAGGTAAAATCAGAATTTCCCAGAAAACTGGCAAATTAGTTCTCCCAGTCTTGGTTCTTAAGAAAGCAGTAGTAAAAAATGGCAGAAGTCCTTCTCTGTGTATGTGTTTATGTACATACATACATATATATACATAAATACATATATGTGTGTATATATATATATAAAAAATATGTGACTTTTTCCTAAAGTTAGTTAACCCCTATTAAAAGCACTTCATTCACCTTTGCATGTCTATTGTAGGCACCTGGTACAGGTGTTTTCTCTGTTCTGATGTCCCAGTAATTATACTAATGTTTTATTTCCTGGTACTAAGTAACTAATCTACATAACTAATCTACTTCCTCACTCCCTTTAAATTAATTTTGTTTCAATGACTGACAGATTTTTCATCCTTGGTCACCTCATCTATCACCAGTCTCTGGTAATTTCACACCCTGTCTTTTTTTGCTTGCCTTGATATAACAGCCGATATTCTCAGTCTAACTGCAGTTTCAGTATTAGCAGCCTTGTTCATTTTTCTGTCTCAACCTGGCGTTTTGTAATATCTCTGGCACCACTGATCTGTATACTTTTCTTGTATTTTGTATTTTCTTGGTTATTTTCAGTGATTTCATTTTTCTGTTTCTTGAGTCTGCATTTAATTATTTCCAATGTCCGGAAGTGAATCATTCTTTTTCAGAGATTCGGTTCTATATCAGCAGTCTTCCTCTCCCTTGTTCCTAATTACATATGGCTTCTATAATAGTCCATCTCTGAAACTGTTTTATTGGAGGAAGCTTACTTTGTCCCCATCTCTTTGTTCAGATTTATGTTTTACATGTACAGACAGATATTCAGATGTCAGTTGCTGAAGTATAGTCTAAAAAATTATTACAATCATGTCATAGAAATAAAAAGGTTGTGTTAATTGTGCTGCTAAACAAGGGAGCAGAAGAACTGTAATTTGTACTTTCTTAAAGTATGGCCCCTTGAGCACAGGGCCCTGCAACTTCTTTTCTTCCCGTTCTCCCTTTGCTGCTTCTCCTAAAATAGAGAAACATGATTTTTTTCACTTAGATTTCTTTTCTTAAAACAGTTGAGCAGGTTAGTTTTAAACGTACTCATTTTTCTTCTTCCAGAATTCTAGGATAACATGGTTGTCACTTCTGTGAATTATGTCAGTCTTGTTACCTCTGTGCCTGGTAAATTTAGTACTTTGTTTTAATTTTGTTTCTTTCTAGGTACAGTCCGAACATTGAGTAATGCAGAGGAATACCTCGATGATGAAGACTCCGATTAGCTTTTTTAACTTGTATGAAAAACTGTAACTTGCATTGTCAATGTAGTTTTCAAAACATATCTTCGCAACTGTAAAAATATCTCACTTAGAGTATTGCAGTATAGCATATAAATGAGAGGGTGAAATCAGGCTTTGCAAAGGAATAATCTTCACATAGCCAGAAGATGTCACATTTTAAATCAGAGTTCCTTTTTGGAATTATCACAGAGGAAATATGGCACACCTTTATCACTGAATGGGCAGAGGACCATCTTCTAAACTCACAGGTTTCATCTCAGGCCTTCCCAGCAAGTGCCTTGTATCTCTGGAATACTGAAAGGTCCTTCTGGGACAGCAGGACACCACTGCTAACATTTCCCCGTATCTCCCTGGGTATATGTTCCTTCATGCAGTTAATACTGACAGTCAGTAGTGGCTGGCAGGTATAAATGGAGATGCTGCTGTCAACAGGGACCATTATTTGCCCACATGGAGCCAGCATGACAAGGTTTGGTTTTTAATTTTGGTAAATTTTTTTCCCTTTCTTCCTCTGTCCCCCTAAGTAAGGTGCAAAATGACCTGAGACATCTGCCTCAGGAATGCTTTGTCTTCTCTATTGCTGCGGGCCCAATCCCTGAAATGTTAGCACAGGTGAAATGCTTGCTTAAATCAGGTTTGCTTTAGAAATTCAGTTGGACTTTGTGCCCTGATTATTTTGCTTTTTCAAGTGTATTATGCTGAAACTATTTGTAGTGAAAGGAAGGCAGAATATTTTTCTATTTATCCTGTCTAAAATTTTTTAATACCGATCTCTTGCTTTTATTTTTTGAAAGTGCTCTTACATTTTGTCCTAAATTACCTCAAAGTTTAAGTGTGTTTGAAGTAATGAGGGAAGATGTGCATCAAATATACCACAGGTATCTTTAGAAGAGATACCTGAAGCTGAATAAACATTTTTAAAATATACTGCTGCTTCCTGTGAGTTAAAGAAAAATAGAAAGTAGATTCAGCCACTTTCAAGCTTCCCTGCAGAGTTAAAAAATAGTACTTCTGATGCCTTGAAGTGGCTACCTGAAAACAGAGGCCAGACAAGAATAAGAGAATTTATTTGAAAGGCCTTCAAATGTACATCTTGGGAGTGTAAAGCCTACAAGGGCCTCCACCCAGGATGGACCCTGGGTCATGGGTTCTTCACATTTTTGTAAGTTTGGTTTATTTGCATATCAGGGTTAATTCTCCAATTATAACTTCAGTTAATGATGAGAGAGCAGAATTTAACAGGCCACATGAAACTTCAGAGTTACGCACTAGGCAGTACAGGATTTGAGAAATATAAAAGTTAAAACCTAAGGAATCACTTCCTTCAGATTGCTCAAATACCTGTAGCCGAATATCGCACATTACTGAGAGATACTTTCTTACTGTGATGGTAAGTAAATGTTACAAGTATTTGAGATACAATCTCATTTTTAACTTTTTGTTGCTAACTTCTGTAATAGAGACTTCTAACAAATTCATGCTAACGCAGCAGTCTGTGAAACTAAAACAACAAAAAAAAAAAAAAAAAAAAAAAAAAAATTAGAGGGAAAAAAAAGCTCTTGTGAAAGACTGGGGATAAATGAAAAGCTCTTGCGAAAGTCTGGGGATAAATGAAAATCACACTAAGTATTTAAGAGATTTTAAAAAGTTTAGAGTGCTCCTAATTTCCCATTTTTAAAAATACATTGAGCCAGATTTTTATTTTTATCATCCTTGAAAGAACTAGATGCCAGTAAAGCTTGTTAAGCTCTTATCAAAGAAGGCAGTGTTTGATTGACCAGAACTGTTCAAGATGGGGACCTTGCACAAGTAGTTAACTGCAGATGTAATTCTGGACTGTTCAAATGTTAAAAGCACAGAACAAATGTTTTAGCCCTGTGCAATACTGTGGTTAAATGAACAGTGATGTTTTATTTTGTGTGAACTCAAAGATCCTAGAGGGGAAGAAATAAAAACCAAAGCCACCAATTTTTTTCTCTCTAGCTTTCATTAGAACAGTTGTTGAACATAACTCATAATATTTAAGACTGTTCTGCTTCACATTTAATCAACCAGCTTTTTTACTAGCTCAGCCTTTTAACATAGTCAGCCATATGTTATGCTGCATACTGCTGATTAAAATGATGCAATTTCAAAGTGCAAGCTTCAAAGTCCTGTAATGAGAGGCGAGAAGGTTCAGGTATCTGTTATATGAGTCTTTCTCCTGCATAAACAAAGCTCACAGGCTTAAAATTCTTCAGTGTCACAGGACATGGAGAGAATGGTTCAAGTCACTGTTTTTTCAGTTGAGCTTTGGAGGCAGAGTCTGTATTCATAAATAACTCTTAATGTAATGTCTTCTGCTGCCATGGGTTCAGCAGCCTACAAGGAAGATGTTATGCTCATGTCTGTGGAATTAACAGCTGCCAGAAGACCCTGTGTTCTTCTGCAGACAGATGCAAGTGCTGCACAGGAATGATGACAGAAGCACGAGTTGAGCCTAAGGATTGCATCCAAAGTTCTCGCCAGAGTGTCCTGAAGGAAGCACATTACATCGCAAGGCACCTAGGGAGTGCTGTTATTTGTTTCTAGGACAAAAATTACTGCTTTTGGTTTTTTTCCACAACTTTGTTTTTCTTTATGCAACTGTCTACTCATCTTGTGAAATACAAATCACTGTGAAGGCTTTCAGGCAATAAATTACTTTTTGTCTTAACTCCAGCAGTGAAGTTTTGATTTTAAAACAACTCAGAATAACACTACAGAATAAACAAACAAACAAAAAAAAAACCCCAGCAAACAAAAAAACCCAAAACAAATGTCTTACAGCTAGAAAAAATTACAGTTGGAGTAAGCTGATACATCTTACTAGTTATGCAAACCCATTTGGTTCCCCTACTTTTCTTCAATGTTTGTGTCACTACAGACTCATTTAAATTTAAGACTTTTTCCAGGGACAGCTACATTCAAGTGTGTAGCAAGAAGAAAAACAGGGTTTTTAAGAGCAGCAACAGGAAAGTTTTCAAGCTCAAGGTGTCTTAGAACTGAGCATTGAAGGATATTCTGTCTTGCATACTTCTGGTTGAATTAATGTGTGTGCCTTTCTATTGAAAATCAGCTGTGTTCCAGTCAGAAATTTTGTGCTGTTAGGGAATAGAAATTGTTTCGATTGATTTGAGGTTCTTTCAAACTAAATTAGTAAATTTTCTGTTGGCTTCATCAGAGGAATCAAATGCTTGATCCCTGTTTTGTAGAAGAAAAAATGGGACATTTCTTGCACTGTGTTTAGCATAGTTCTTGGATTCTTGATAATTTTCAAGTTAGTATTCTGTTTTACTAAGACAAAGCCCAACTTACTGAATTCCACTCTTACACATCCCATCACCTGAAATGTGATATGCCTAAAACAGTTAAGGTCACACTAAATGTTTAAACTGAGTGGCCCATTTTCTGACAAAATCTCCAGCTTAGAACCCTGGCTTCTAATTTCTGAAGATGCTATTGTGTTTCTTGTGTTTGTGTTTTATATCAAGGGCCAAAGATTGCTGAAAGTAAGTTAGCCTGACCTTGTGGTTGTTTCAGTTACGTGCTACAAAGTCAGATGTTTGAGCATGCAGCACACATCAAAATTAAAAATTTGTTTGCAACCATTGCCACTTTCTAATGAAACCATTGAAACATACCACTGAGCTGAGTAACAAATAATGGGCCATCAGTCATTTGCTTCATGAGACAGATAAAAGCTGAAGTTACCAAAAATGTTTCAGGACAATATTAGTCAACTGTACTTGATCTTATCAGGAGACAGAAAACAAGCAGAAATGGTTTTGAAGAACTTGGAACAGAAATCTTTGTAAGAAATTAATTTGATACAAAATCAATATCCTAATTTGCTAAATAAATAAAAAGGCGACAGCTGGGTTTGTTTTGGGGTGGGGTTTTTTTTTTTAATTTTTGGGAGTTTTTTTGAAGCTACACATTAAAAAACCAACAGAACCTAAAAATAAGACAATACTACAAAAGCAATTTAGAATAAAAGTGACTTTACATCACAAGTTCTGGAACAGAATTTGGACTGGTGGTAGTGTCTGCCTATGGCAGAAAAAAACTACCAAGGACCCATTTACCTGATGCCTGTTGTTTCCCAGCTGAGTTGATGGTGAAGATGACGTGTCCCATCCACAGCCTTTTTTAAAAAGCCACGTCATTGCTTAATCCTTCTACCAAGCTTAGTGGTCTTCCTTTGGGATCTGTAGAGCAGTCCATAGAACACCAGAGAATTCTCCTGGAAGAGATTCTTCTCTGACATTGCGACATTGCTAACCTGTGAGCAATGTCACTGGGAAAAATAGTGTGGTCCAGCTAATGTTCATCCTCCCACTTACAAAAGCAGGGTTGTTCCCTGTGGTTGTGAGCAACTCCTAAGATCAGAGGCTGAAGGAATCCCTTGCAGAGAGAATGGTAATTTAGGTGAGCTTTTTTAAGTAAATGTGGAGCAGCACAGAACTTGGCAGGGTACCAGCACTCAGCTGTTACTCCTATCAAGTTTATGCATCCAGGAAAGGGTCTGCAACTTGCGCTGTTCCCTTGTGAGTTACTCCTTTCCCCGAAATTCTGAAGCACGCATTTAGAGCAACTCTATTCCATTCCTTCGTCCTTTCTATCCAGAGACAGGCTCCTAACTCTAAGGAAATTTAGTGAGTTTTAATGTAAAACGGGTGTGAAGACACTAAGTGCCACACACAAATTGAACATATGGAAGTTTCTTATAGTCATATTTCTCGTTTGAAATCTCAAGCAAGTCTCTGGAATCCAGTGAAGATAAATGGGCAGTGGAAGACCTCTGTTTTTAAGCTCTGCACACACCTGTATTTGTTTTCCTGATTTGTGTTGCTTAATAAAGTATTTTTGCACACAGCTTTGCTGCAGTCACATTGCCAATTGACTTCATGTCTACAGGGACATGGTGAAATTAATCCTTAACTGTCATAAGACATGCTCAACATAAAATTGGAATTAAATCCTCAAAATTTATATTCGATTTTAATGTTCCTTTCCTGTTCAGCTGACTTGTACAGCACAAGTAGTTTCATTGTGTTAGGAAATTACTCAGACTTTCTTAATTGAAGGCTCTCATTTTATCTTTTCATATAATTTCCCTTTTATGGTAAGATGCAGTACATTTCATATAATCTGAAATTCATTAAAAAGTAGTATATATTCTTCTCAGTCTATCAATTTTTACTTCTCTTTTATGCTTTTCCCAAAGATTTCTGTTTAAGCCATTTTGCTAGAAAATTCCAGCTGCATAGCTATGACTTTGAAATGGAAGAAGAATGAAGAAATAAAAAATATGTCTGCCGTACATGCATTTACACTGAAAAGCAAGAGCAGTAAACATTTTGTTGACCGACGAGTTGCGGTAGAGGTAGATTGAGTAGCAGGCTTTGTAATTAAGAGAAACTTAAATAGATTGATTAGAGCCCTGAGCTAGTATTTACTTTAGCTTTAACAACTCCCATCGAATCAGAGAATGTGGCCAATTCTGTTACAATTCTGTGAATATTTTTCGAAAAAATAGTTCCCATATGGAGTTACAGCAGTGGAAAATCATGGCGTAGTACAATTTTGACCTAATTTTATTCTGCTGAAAGTGCTCTCTAGTCAGACAACAATAATTCAAAAGTTCAAATCACCTCAGAGCCTTAACCACTGCAAATATTTTCTTATCAGTTGGACAGTGCAGAAGATTAAGAGTTTGCATAGGCTTCTTCCAACTAGTGCTGAAAGTGTTTGAATTACTTCCAGTATGTGTGACAAGATCATTCAAACTAAATGAATTTGAAATGAAAAGCCATTATTACACAGGAGAAAATAGGTTGAAAGGGTCTGGTGGTGCTCATGTTTAACTAGGAGTCGTTTCCACTCAGTTTTAACCAAAGCCAGCCTACAGCAGACACAGCTTCAGCAGTTTTCTAACCACTTAAAGATTCCAGTTTTGTTAATGTTGTTTTAGGGAAACTCCAGTTTAGTTGTATGTTTCCATTTTATGGGCTGTTAGCTGTTAATCAGCTGAGCTCTGGCTTTGTACTTTTCCTGGTTACACTAGTCGCTGCAGCTTACAAGCTATTATTCTTTCCATTTCAGTCTAGTACTTAGAAAGTTTAAATGAAATTTAATATTCTTGTGCTAGGCTTAGCTTTCCATTTGTTCAAACTGGATGGCTGACTGAAGTGCACTGTAGCCATATCCTTACCTCAGTTAAAGAAAAGGGGAAAAATAAATTAAAAACTTAAGCCTGGAGCATGGAAACTTGCGTGTCAGATTGCGAAAAGGTGAAAGTGCAATATGGAATCTCTTTGGAAATACAATAAAAAGGCCAACTATTTAAGTACCTACGCACCAACATAATAGCATTATTTTTGTGCAAATCCATACATACAGCCTAAAATTTTTCTTACCCAGTTGTGTAAGTAAAGTATGCACATATCTATTTTGGCTTTCTTAAATTTAGTTGCATTTAGTTTCTTAAATTACCATTTGTCTGAAGTTACTTTATGATTTTCAGGATGCATTTGCTTTGGCCTTAAGTTAGAAGAAACAATTTCAGTCTCACATGAGATAAGTAAAAATATTTTTCATGTATCTGGTGGTTTTATGTACATGTAACTTAATGCGTGGAGACATGAGTTGAAAAAAAATCTGCTTTGTACTTCGGGTATTAAGACACAAGTTGAAAAATTCTGCTTCTTGCAAAGCAACTAAGAGCTGTTGAGCATTAATTGAGTCTAATGTGCTTCCTGCTTGTGTGAAAAGACCGTTTGAGCCAAACTCTTATATGTTAATATATTTTTGATTTTTGTTCCTAAATATCAGAGCTTTATTATTTAATCAATCATTTTCATTTTATTTTAAGTAAAGTTATGTAAACTAGTGATTTCTTGCATGCTGTGGTCTGAAAATTGATCACACATCTGGCTTGATCCATCCAAATGCATCACTTCCATTACCTTTTGAAGTAGACTTTGCTAATGAGCTAAGTGGTTCTCCTATTTGGGTTTAAAGAGCAAAGCCGAATTCTTTTGCTTTCTGCATCAAGTCTGCAGACCTCATTACGTCATCTATGCAGTTCTGTTTTCTGTGTTGACCAGACCCTAATCACTGTGCTGTACAGGCAAACTTACTGTCTGTGCACAGTGGCTGCACAGAGAGGCTTTGGAAAGTGCAGCTGCAGTCAAGGGCACTGAAGCTAAAGAGCAGTGCCCAGTCTCTCAATTTCTGGTTAGGGCCGACATAGCTTTCTTCATGTAAAAATATGTACATACGAGACAGCAAAGCCTGATTTGTAGAACAATGCCCTGACTGGTTCTTCTAATAAAAATATGTGTATCATTTTCCTGTATTGAGCAGTTTTAATAAATATAAACACTGCAGTTTACATGAATGTTTACCCTGTGATTGCAGTAAAATGTGTTAATTTTGATTGAAAAAAGACCCAGGCACTTTGTAAAGATATGTTAAACAATCCTTCAGTAGTTTACTTTCATTTCACTAGATAAATACGTCTTTGCCTAGTTGAGTGGTATTCTCTTGATCTGAGCTTGTAGTGGATGCAGAGCAGGATGTGTAATTAAATGTAACCAATAACAAGATTTCCAGACTCAAAGCAGAAGTCCAGACAAGATCTGAAGTCAATCATATTGTTTCTACTACTATTCCAAAACAGCTTTTTTTCTTTAAAGTATATGATATTCTATATGAATACCTTTCTGTTTAGCCTGGGGAATGAAGAAGGAAATAGAAAAGAGAGGTAAGAGCCATGACTTGCTTAGTCTTGTGGTTAATCCTTTTCCTGCTCCCCTATACTTCAAGTTACCTTTCTCCTTAAAACCAGATAAAAACATTTTTTCTACTAATGTAATTTCCAAGCTGAATACCAATTACTTCAGAAGATGACTTGGTTCTTAATTTTAAAGGCAGAACAGACATAGTTTGTAGGCAAGACAAGTCACTGCATTCTCAATTACCTTGATTTTATTGACATACCAAACCATTTGACACAGTCCTAATGCAGCAGATAGTTACTGTGTTGAGTTCTGCACTAGAGTGGGTGATTCTAATGGGACTAAGAAGGACGGTTTGGCTGGTTTTTGTCAAGCATCAAAAATGTGATAAGGTTTAACATGGTCGTCTGCTCACCCACTGCCAGGACCATGCACACACATGTGCAGCTTGGCTTTACCATGCGTCTAGAAGAAACACTGTTTTCTACTGCACTTACCTTAAGTCCATGTTAATATTTGTGTTCTCATCCAGAGGCCTTCTGAGAAAGACAGTAGACCATGACCAGTATGAATTGTTGTAAGGAATCGTGTCAAGGTTGGCTGTCTTAGAGTAAGCACAACACAAGATGCTGGAGAACCAAGAGAGCTACTCAAGGAAAAATTATAATATGAACACTCTAATTCATTAATTTTAGAAGCCATTATGAAGTATTTTCCAGTTCCTTAAAGTGAAAGTCAATAAACACTCCTAAGGGTGAGTGTTTGAAGCTTGAACATAATCCTGAACACTAGAAAATTCCAGGCAGCTAGAAGTAAGCTAATGTGTCCGTACATAGGAAGCAAAAGCAGCACAGCTGCAGTAGGGCGGCAGAAACTTGATATGGTGGAATTTTCCAGTAAAGGCCTGGATGTCTCATCAAATTGATGGTGCTATTTGTGAAGGGGACCCATTTTCAAAAACAGCATGTCTATTTTCATACTACATATAACTTAATGTTGCATGATACTCAAATATAATTACAGTACAAGGTATGTCTCACATCTCAGAAAAAGGTCTATTTCGGCAAACATCTTTTAAATCCTGATAACTGCGTGAAAACAGCTTTATTGGAATTTACAGTCGCTGTTGACCAGATCAGTGGCTGTAACAGCAAACTTATGAAATAGTAAGTAATGATGCCATTTCTTATTAGTAAAGATTTGTTCAAGTGAAGTGTTTTTTGAGAAAGCAGGATGCAAAGTTATGGACCTAGGAAGGAGGAACAAAGAGAGTACCACGAGAGAACAGCAAACTGTGATTTTGCTCGGGCTCCCTTATATCTCTTTAATCCTCTGAGGAAGAATCTCTGTTCTTTTCCCAGTTGTTACCAATCCTTGCTGTATTTGAAAGATAAGTCAGTCATCCCAAATATTTTTCAGCACACAGCAACTGAGCATGACATATTTGTTGTGGATTTGGGGGTTTTGTGGTTTTTTTGTTTGAGGGAGAGGTTTTGCGCAAGTGTAGATGAGATTTTACTCTGCTTTCACTAAATTGTTGATTAGTAGCAGAAAAAAACGAGTATGAAATATCACTGCAAAGCCAGCACTCACTTTATACAGTCTTTCTCCGCAAATGCTAGAGAATCTGTAGCAATCCAAGCAATCAGATTTTGTGATAGCATTTGGCTGATCTGCTGCAGAAGAATTCAGAAGTGAAATGAGAAAAAGGTGGATGTCCGATTGAAAAAAACCAAAAATACCCCAAAACTTTCTGATTCCCTTTTACTGGTATTTAGGTCTGCAAGACTGTCATACTTTATAGATGGCCATAGTCACATTTCATAGATGACATTCTTACATGTGAGTGTATTTTACCAGTTCAATGAAACCTTCTCATACTAATGTAAAAATAATTTGTAAGGGTCAAAACTGCTGTTTCTAGTGCTCATTTTACTGTGAGGTGGCATTTTTCTATGATTGTGTATTATTGCTCTTGCGTTTTTCTGCTAATTTTTAAATGGGTGATTTTGCCCTCCTACACTCTGATGCATATTTCCACTGCAGTGATTTTTAAATCTGAAGCCAGTTCCAAGCTAAGAACCTTCTTTAAGATATAAAAGCCCATTTAAATATACTGTCGGAGTTCTCTTTGTCTTTTTTTCTTGATCGCTTCTTTTCTCTGTAAAAGATTGAAAGCTTCTACATTCTTGAAAAATTTCAGATCAACTTCCATTCCCTCTGTAGATGCCAATGGGACACCATCCTCAAGCAAGCTAGCTCACACCTGGAGGTTAATAGTTGAGGTAGTTTTTTATGTCTCACAATACAGAAACTTCTAAATGACTCAAAAAACTTTCTGTAGCCCTCTAGAGGAATACTATCATGGAAGCTTGCTGTCTGTTTTTGACGTGAGCAGCAGATCCCCGAAGTCAATGGATTTGAGAACAGATGCTTCCAACAACTCTTTTGGGAAACCCAGCAACACAAAGTGTTATTTTTTTGTACCATTTAGTATATTTGCAACACACATCCTTGGGCCTTTAGACAGCATACTCTGAAATCACCTAGATTTTCTAGAATCCTGGACCAAACTTCCCCGTTCCATTTTCGGATGACACCTATGGCTGCCACACAGAATATTACATGGCTCTGTGACTTCCAGTATCAACTTTGTTTTTATCTGTTGCTCTGCTTTGGGGTTCAGCTGTTCTGCTAAGCAGCATCAGTAACATGATGGGTGATACCAGTCCTTCCTGACTTAGCTTCCAATCTTTAACAGCACTTTTATCAACTTTACATGAAAGATATTTCTCCATTTATCTGGCAGATCAATGTCGTCACTCACTGACCTGACTTGCCTGCCAATATGAATGTTATTTACCATTTTGTAAAAGATGACAGAAACCACATGAACTCACCCAATGTGTTGCCAGGCTCATTTCTCTGCTGAATCACCTAATTTACCTCACATCTAGTTTATCTGTGGTGAGGTGAAGTAGGAAATATCTGCGGGCTTTCTCCTCCTCTTAATCCATGATGTTGGCAGAATCTGAAGTTTGGTCCTCTTGGGTTTTGTTAGTGATCTAGTGGAAGGTGTCCCTGACCACGGCAGGGAGGATAGAACTAGATGATCATTAAGCTCCCTGCCTAACCAAACTATCCTGTGTTTCTATGATTTGAAACCTGGCTTTCAAATTCCTGAGGAAGTTTTCATCCTTACTGGTAGGAGACCTCTGGCCACCAGATGACTTTCCTTGCCTAAGGTGGCTGGTATATATAAGAGTGACATGAAAACCTTGGGAAACAAAGTAGTTTTATTTCAAAACTTGGCCTGGACAATTAAAAGTCCTTTCCTACTCCTGGCCACACAGTTCTTTCTTCCTAGTTCTCCCTCCTACACCTGCTCCATCCCCTGGAAAGCAAATGTTGATCCATGGGGAAGCTGTTTACTGTCTGATTTGGGACACTCTCTTGCCTTATTATACTTTCATTTTCCTGTATCATGCTGTTCCTCTACCTCCAAAAGGTTCTATTAATGTATAGATTTATTAAGGAGGAGCTAAGAAAAAGTTAAAAATACAATCTGGCTGAGTACATTTCAAGTCTAGACTAGTTCAGTTCTGGCTAATGGCAATGCAGAAAGAACAGTGCTCTGTGGATGTCACTGTCTACGGTCTTTGCCCCCAAGTCCATGCATGAAATGGTGTTATGACTTTGGTTGTAGAGATAACTTGCCATCCAAGGAGAAAACACAGTCTGGAAATAGTTATTTTATTGGAGCAAGAAATCATGGCAATAGCTGTTACTGAGTTTGCTGTATATTGCGTGAAGAGGTTCTTTGGGAACTTGTCATGAAGAAGAGCTTGCCAAAGAGACGCAGTTCTATTGTGATCCTTTAGATCATATTTCCTGAAACTTCTTTGTAAAGAAATTTGAAAGAAAAAGCACAGGAAAGCACAAGGTGCTTTGAATAGCTACAGCAGAGTGCCACCGAATTTTCGAACACAGTTGAAAGATTGAAAGTTGATGGGGGAAAGGGTATGGAAGATTTGCTGAACCGTGCAAATGCTTCGCAAACCTTATGTTAGGAAACTAGTCAGTGTTTTAAAAAATTGAAAAATAAACAGAATTTAAAGATAAGGTGTGTGGAAACTATTACATTGTTCTTATGTCACTTCAGAAGAGGAAATAATGTTTCCCTTCTGTAAACCAGACCTGAACAGAGCATGGAGACCTGCACATATGGATTATGCTGAGGCTGAGCTTCAAAATGTAAGTCAGTCTCCTATAGTCATTATGGTCTCTAAGGTCGTTATGGAATCACACAGGGAATCTGAAAAAGAAAGGAAGGAAGTATTTAAGTGTTACAAATAGCTTTTATAGTCTCATCAGTCAGTGTAGAAGGTAACAATTTAAAAAAGACGACAACTCAGTAACAGATTTCATGGTGAGGGGCAGTAGAAATTCAGGCTTAGAAAGGAAAAACAGAGTATATGATGAATGGAATCGAAATACTCTGGAAGGCTCTCTGAAAGAGTCTTTGATTCCTTCACGTGCCTTAGATTGTTCTCATTTTTAAATGAGCTTTGTCTGAGTGTATTTCACCACAAGTTGGTCTTTATAGTCATTAGATGTGCATTATCCTCTCCTTCCTTCCTTGTCCTACAACAATTTCATTACAGCATTTTTTGAATCTAAAAATGCACTGTTTGAGTATTTGATATTTTATACCAACTAATTTCTAGTCCTACCTCTTTCTCATGCTCCTGCTCACTACTTATCAGAAATTTTATTGTTAGGGAAGAGTTTCAGGTATGTACTATTATCTCTGTTGAAAGATTGGGAAAAGGAAGCAGCAGAGAGATTTCCCAGCTGCCTGATTTATTTCATTATAAAAGCCAGAAGGAAATCCTCCTTCTTAAAAGCATCAAGTAATCTTTAAGGAACGCATTAGAACAAATTCCTTTTGCAATGCAGAGATTTGTAGGAAACAGTAGGTGCTGTTTGTTGCCCATACTTGGTTAAGACTCGACTGTGTAGTCCTTAGCCATATTTTTAACTTTTCTTTTCAATTAATCTGGCAAAATCTAAAAAAGCAAGTAAGAACTGTGAGATGAGCCCTATAAATGATAAACCATTGTGTTGTTATGCAGCATCTGAAGCATGTCTCAGTTTATCTGTAGGTGTGTTTGAATGCATTGTACTCTGCCTGGAGCTCTTTTGCTGCTGCATCAGCCCCTTTTTTTTAGCATCATTCTGATGCCATGATGATTTTTTGCCTTTTCTTTTATACGCCTTTTAAATACCTTTTTATAGCTTTTTGTATTCTTAGTGTTTTTTAGCCTGCGTTCTTAGACTTATTTTGTCCAGCTAGGAGACTAAACATCTTAGAAGCCTCGTAGTTAGGGACTAGAAAGCCCCAGACCCCAAGGTCCTCTCCAGAACACATTTTGTAAACTAAGATAGAACCATCCAGGGGAAGGTTCCTTGGGGAGGGAGGCTCATTTGAGCCTCTCATTGGGGAATCTTTGGTAGATACGCTAATTGGTAAGACCTATAATGTTATACCAGATCTTTTGTGTAGGGTACATTGCACTGTGCATTGAGGTGCATTTGACCTGGACATAGTGCACCTAAGGATCCTTAAAATAAATACAAAGGTAAAATCCCTTTTTCCCTTCTAACTGTGTTTGACTCTTGATTTTAAGACCAGGAAAATACATCAATTCCACCAACACAATCCTAAGTGTTTCTTCAAAGTAGAAGAACCATGCTTTGAAATGATTATGAAAGCTGTAAAGAATTGAGATGAAGGGAGATTCTTTCTACTTTCCTTCCTCCTCTTCTCACAGCTACTATTTTTCCCTGACACGGAAAAATCACAGGTTGTCTCAGAAACACCTTCACTGAGCAGCAAGCTCTCTAGCGCAGCCATTTTGCATGGGCATAATAATTGTACACAACAGTGATGCAATGTTGATGAAAATTAGTAGTTGAAAGTTTGTCTGCTTAGAACAAAAATCACCAGTTTATACAGCTTCTGAAAAACAGGATTATAGAACTATTTCTACTATAAATTGCTTTTCTACATCTATTACACAAATTCACACTTTCAAGTAAAAAACAGATTCATTTTCTATAGACTTCTGGATTAGCTGCATTAATTAAATGGATCTTTCCTCTAATAAAATTAGTCTTCATCCTGTAAACAATTTTTAAATCTCACTGTTAAATGTTTTCCTGTCCAAATGATATGCAATCCTAGCAATATTCTTGTGGGAAGCCACTGAACTGTTATTACAATATGGTTATGATCTATGTTGTACAAAGACATCCCCTGGTTTATGGAATTATCTGGTGCTAATACCACTGTCTTCTCGTAACACCTCAACTATAGCAGCACCTTAAAAAGCACCAAGATCCTCTTGATGAAAATCTTCTGTTCTAATTTTTCCATTTTGTTTTTGCATTTTTATTCTGGGATTCATTCAAATATACAAATTTGAATTGTCTGCTTTGTCTGTTTACACAGTCCCAAGCCTCATACACGCGATTGTATTCAAAAGCCAGATAAGACACAAAGGGTGTTTTGAACGCTCAGGTAGGAAGCCACATGAAGCATAAACCCATTATTTTGGACATTAGGGATAATCTGGTCTCCCTTGCAAGGTGTAGTCTCTGACCCCGTGGAACCAGCCAAAAGTAGCACTAATGGTTCTGCTAAGTGATCCGTTGGTCATTTTACAGAAAATTGGATTTGGCCACTGCCAAAATCACAATAGCGTGCTGGAAGGACCAAATTACTTGATCTGTTGTTTCTATTCTAATTCTAGCATAGTTCACACATCTCAGTTCTTAAATGCACTTAGCACAACCCATTTAGCCACAAAGTACACTTAAATAGCTCTCATATATACAAAAAGCCCTAAATAATTCCAAATTTCCTTTTCCCTACACAAAAGACAAAAATATCTATAAAATGGTCCTGATGTTCTTTTGTATATAATCATCATTTTTAAAAGCAAGGACACCGTATGCTGCAACATACGACACAACTCAGACTGGATGTATATTTACTGCACATGTATAAACCACAATTTTATTGGAAGAGCTCATCTGGCAAAATAATAAGAGGAATGACTATATTCATTTTCTAAAAGACTATATTAAAAACATAAATTAAAATCAGTTCGAGATAGTCTTATTTTATGGTGAAGCAACTCACAATATAGTCAGCACAATATCTATAGTTTGGGGAAGGAAAAATAGTTTTGCATCCAGTTAAAGTGGTGATATTCATTAATATGAAAAAATATAGTATTCTAAATTCTAAGAAGTGGCAATATGTGGACATGCCAGATAATTTCCTATCAATACTAAGATATATTTCAATCTATATGTAGTAATTCTACCACAGGGAATAAAATGCCTCTCCTTCCCCTGTAGGTGTGTCTAATATTGAAATTCACGGAGGTGCTTCAGATGCAAAAGCATTAGTGATCCAATAGGCAATCCAACAGGTTAGAACCATGCTGATTTAAAAAATATCAGCATGATCTACAATAACACTTACACCTTAACTATGATTAGGTTAGGTTGAAAGCAATCACTTTGTTATCCATAACAAAGTGTTACACTAGTGTCTGTTAAATTCAATGTTAAAAATATTGCAATCAGAACATCTATGTTGGAACATTCCCCAAAATCTGGATACGTGACTGTATAGGCTCTTCCCTACCACATAGCCAGAATTAACCACTGACTGATTAAAATAAAAGTTTGCAAATCCCAGGTATTCAACATTATTCCTTGGAAGTCTTCAGCACATATTTAGTCCTCTCCTAGCCAGCCCATTTGAATCAGACAACCAAGAACCAATGCTTGCAGGCCAATCTTTGGTGTACAGAGTTTTACACCACTGATGATGACTAGCCAGGGGTAGAAGGAAATATTACTTTTATTGGTTTTTTATGAGCATTGGTAAGGTTCCTTAGGTAAGACTAACCAAGAATTTTCTAGGGTCCATCATTGCAGTTTCTCCGTCTTTGCAGTCTGGGAACTTGGCAGTACCCATGAGTTCAGATTTCTGACAGTTGTTGGAAATAGTGTCACAGCAGTTGTTGCCTGTACACAAGCAAACTGTCAGTAAAATGCTGTCACTTTATCCCCAGCTGATGATGCTCCCAAATCTTTTACATCCCCTTTGGCTGAGCATTGTTTTATGCTCCCCTGGAAGCCAGCCAGCTGTCCAGGCAAGGTGAGCACTGAGACATTTAGCAGCTTCAGCTTTGTGGGAACATTTTATTCTTATGTGGTATGAGACGACTGATTCATACTTCCACTGAAGTTCAGAAGTTTGTGGAGGTTTAGCATAATAGCAGTGGGTGTATAGGGCACTGTTCCTACAAAGGTTTCTAGCAGTGTTTCTGCCTTGCTCAGAGTCAGGTACAGCCTTTTTGTGCTTTCAGAGGAAACCTCTCCTGTCTTAGTCAGGACACTCAAGCAAATTAAATTACCATTTTTTAATATTTCCAAAAGCAGGTTTAAATCATCACCTGCAAGTCATGTGACATCAACCATGCATTCAATTGTAAAGCGGCAACACGGCGCAAGTCTGATCAGTTACCTGAACCAGAATTTACCACCAGGAACTAACAAGGCAGAAAGGAAAAGCAAGCAGCTGATAGCTAACCGTGAACTGAATCCAACATTTAGCCAGCATCTGTATCTCTTACAAAGGACAGCTCTCATTCTTGAGTCTGGTAATATCATTGTTCTCAACGGAACACAAAAGCAGACTCTGGGTCAAAAACCTAAATAACGTTCAAGATAATAGAAAAGCTGCTTAGGTTGTAGGCAGTGTCTGAACGTAACAGGGGGACCAAGAGGAACTGAAAGGAGAAATCTGGAAAAAGTAAGAAGTATAATTTGATAAATTGTTTTAATTTCCTTCTCATCACACAGCAGGGTGCCAAATGAAATCTTCTTGCATTAGAGGATATGAGAGCACCGACACGGCTTGGCCTTGTGAATTGTATCATTACCAAAATTTCTGTTTCTAGGAAAATATCTCATTCATTTAAGATTATAAAAGCATTAATCTTCAAGGAAAGGAATCAGCAGTCATTTCTTTTGGGGAAAACGGGAAAGTGGAATTCAAGTTTTTTATCAGGAGAAACACTGACTATCCTTAAATCCTTCCTAAAAAAAATCCTTTCGGCAATCGTCATCTTTACAGACAAAAAAGAAAAGGGAAAAAAAATCTGCTTTCAGCATAACACATTTATAGAAGTAGATAAGAAGCACAAGTTCTCCCATACATGATTTTCTGCATAATATTAAGACAGCTGTGATTACATTTATGGTAATTGATAAGGTTCTTACCTGAAAAAGATTAGAGATCAGCAGTTTAAAGGCTACAGTGGAACTTATTTCCCCACAAAACAAAACTAAAGCAACAAAAAACCCCAAGGAGTAGATTTCAAGGTATATCCTGCCTCGTTGTGCTCTGCAATTTCCAGGACAGGGGTTTCTTTGTGTTTAATTATTTGTTAAATCATTATGCCATACCTTGTATTTTGTCCTTCTTTTTTCTTCCTAGCTCTCTTTATTTCTTTCGTCTTACTGCACACTTCTTTGAAAGAGTTGATTTCACAGATGGGAGATAATGACCTATATAAAATTGCAGCTAAAACTACAGAAAAACCAGAAAGATTCAAAGATGACAGACTTTATTACATTGCCAGCTATCTTGATTTGAATGCAAGTTCTGTGATATTTGCCATTCTTCCTTTCAAGACTGGGATGCCATAAGTCAAAATCTTTTTTAAGAACCTCAGTGCACTTTTTATTAGAAGTTCAGACATTTCGAGCCCTCATAACTGAAAAAAATAAAAACCAGCAAAAAACCCCACAAACCTCAAAAGAGCAAAAGAAGTACTAAAGGCTAAAAAGAAATGAAAAAAATATTATTTTCCTGCCAAACTTTTTTAAACAAGAGAACTTGAAAGCATTTTTATAATTCACAAAATATTGACCTAGAAAGAAAAAAAAATAAACCCTTGAAACAACTACTGTTACCTCACATTGCCACTGAATAAAAGAATCCATTGTTTCAAATATTTTCTATTTTCCAAACAAATGATGACTAAGCCCAGTGCACACATTAAGATAAAAATTAAGACACGCTTCCCAGCTGTATAGCTTGAAGGCTTGCACAGAAAAATTCCTATTGCCTGTGGCAAAATGTAATCTCAAGGCAGAGGTACTTTGATTTTCACTTGGTCGCCCAGCACCCACAGGTAAATCTCAGTGGTCAGGTTCCTGCCCTCACTCACAGAATGGTGTTGATATTTCTCTGTTGTACAAACACAAGTCTGAGCTGAGCATCAGCCCTGGGTTTCTACACAAACTGTCTGATTAGCTGTGAGCCCTGATGTGGGCTCATTGTTAATCAGACATTTTGAAGATGTCAGCCTGGGAACTTTGCCCGTGGCCCATTCCTTGTCCGTCTAATCACAGAGGGTGAGTTAACTGCCAGAATATCTTCTACATACTTATGTGTGCTAATGTCATTCATGTCACTGTCCTTCTAAAATGAGTTATGTCTCTAAATTTATCATAATATTTTGAGGGAATTTGTCCGGACACAGCAGTAGCGGATGGCACAGGGAGGCTGACTCTTGCTATTTACTTGTACATCAGAAGGTATCTGCATATTTGTTTTCAGAAGGAGCACATATATATATCTATATATCTATATATCTATATATATCCACGTAAGCTCTTACCTATCAATGCACAGTTCATATACAAGACCAAACGCAGATTATTGTGTCACTCCATGATAAGAAAGTAAACTTTCTATTTCTAGGCTTAGGAAAGCATGTGAATGTTTATTGAAAGATACTGCATATCTGTCTCAATCTGTAGCAACTTACCTCTGTCAAATGTTGCTATTTTTACTTTTTGCTTAGCATTTAAATTCTGCCTACTTCTGTGATCTCACCTTCTTTTCAGGTAATTTTGATATTCATACAGAATATGGAGCAAAGAGATGATGTCTTTCTGAATAGCCCCCTAAAGGCAGAAGATGTTGATTTCTAAACCCCCAGGATGGTACTTCAGCATGTCTGCAGAGGCTGCAGTCAGTATCAAACTTGAACCTTTTGTGAAAGAATTGGATTGCAGAACAACTCACAGAAGAGCCATTAATCAGTTTCTACATGTCCTTGTAGAGTATTCACAGAGCTGTCAGAGGTGAGTAGGCCTGGAAGTCCCCAAGATTATTACTTTGCTGACATTTGTGTCACAGCAGTTTGCTGAAGGGGCTCAGAAGGAACAGAAAAAATGAGTCACAAACAAACCTGGTGGGTGACCCCTTAAATACTGGCATGGTTTTATTTCTCACTATATCTTTTGTGTTTCTAATTTTGCTTCTACCAAAGCAGTTTCTAAACATCACACCTTTTTCTCAGCTGTTTTTTCACCAAAATCTAAACTGAACATGCTCTAGATTTGGACAGACTTGTATTTCTTGCAGAGTATCTGTGGCACACCACTTAGAAAGCTCATTGGAGTCTCATTCTGTGTTATGTAACTGCCTTCATATTCAGGAGTTTTTTGCAATCCTAGTTCTCTACTGAACCTAGGAAAAGGGGAATAAAAGACCTTGGAGTTCCTTAAGCATCTGAGCTTCTGCAATGACCTGCTTACCCCTAGGGACATGTTCCCACCGCAGACTTGAAAGTTCAACTACCTGCATGATATCAGGGCAATAAAATCTGTGCACACACACACACACACCTACACACACACATTTGTCAATGAGAGATTACCCCCAGGAGAACCTGCTAGAAATGATACAGCTTCTAAAATTCTTTTAAGTAACTTTAGTCTGGGGTTTGTCCACCTTTGCCCAGGGGGAGGGGATTTGAAGTTTTTCCTCAAATAATCTGTTCACCGAGTGTTTGAGGTGAGGGTTTGAGGTTCACTGGGTGAGGCCTGATGGGCTTCAATCAACAAAAAGAAGATTCCTAGACTCTGAGAGTTTAACATCTACAGGTTGAGACTAGCCAGAAGATACACAGGAGATAAACAGGCATCAGCAAACATTACCCCCTGGTGCAGCCGGAGACACCTGGTCTGGGAAAAGATTGATAAGAGAACCAAAGAATGAGGACCAAATTAGCATCAAAATCCAAGGGATCAGTAACCAATAGGAGATGGAATACTAAGAATTGTGTAATGTAGAACCAATAAACAAGAATTTCTTCGGGGTTTTTGTATAAAAATACATGAAAATTCCAGTAAAGAATCATGTGTGATGGAATGATTTCTACTGCACATCCTGGCATGTGTGGATGGAAGGACACACATGGATGCAAATCCTGGCCAGAATAAAGCAATGCCTGATTCTCTAACACTTACAAGATGTTGTTGGAGAGTTTCTTCTATTCCTGCAGTTTCAGTGACAGATCTATGCTGCTGTTATTCTATCAGAATTTTTTTTATAGATGGACAAACTCTAGCAATGCGATAATCCATTGTTTACACCAGGCCTTCATTAAAAGCTGTTGGCTCTTCATCCAATTGCACCCTGTGGATGATAGAATCTCTAGAGAACTCATATTAACCAAGTACTGAAATCTGTGCTCCCTTTCTTACAGTTGCATACCTTTTAGAAGCTATACAGTTTTCTATCAGTAGATGGCCATGTCGTTTTACAGTTTTTATTCCCTTCTGGTTATTTGGATTAAATGTTAAAAGGACAAAACATCATAGCTGGCCCGATGTGATCTCTCTAAGCTGAAAATTTTTAGAGGTAAAGGAGTTCTGACTGTGCAGGGCACGCACAACATGGAGCTTGTCAAAGCTCTTGCAGATGTGCTTCGTAAGAAAACAAGTGAGAAAAGTTAAAACTCTCCCTACAAACAGTTCCTTCCTCTCCAGCTGCAGGCCACTACATGCACTTTCACTGGGTTAAAATTATTGTGCTGTATGAAGTCTGAAGCAGGATCCTTAGACTGAAAACAGAAGGACTAACCCATTAATCATAGTCTTTCCATCAGAAGGTCTTCTTTGTTTTAAAGATTAGTCAGGTGAAGCTTTTCTGTGTGCATTCAATAAATGTTAAATATTAACTGTAACATTTCTTATGGATAAGGTTATAGCTAAATATTCATAAGAAAAGTCATGGTCAGGCATCAGTACAAGAGGACCACTAGTTACTTTCCGATTCTAAAGTTTATCAGAAATACATCTAAAAACAAAGAAAAAAACAGGAATTGCCTTTAGCATTTATTTTGCTATGAATTGTGCTGGCAAAAAGACAGGAAACTGTTCCTCAGACAAGTAAAATCTCTGGTTGGTAATGTAGTCAGCTGCAATAGAGAAAGCTCTGATCTGAGGCCTTCGGCTCCTGGTGATGACAGATTCTACCCCAGGTCCAGAAAACCTCCTTAGGACAGCACCAAATCCAGGAAGCATTTTAATTAAAATATCTGGATATATTGACTTTCTTACAAAATATTTTGTTAGAAGTTCCTGGTTAGTGTCACAACCCATTGGTACATGGTGTGATTTGCTGTAAATTCTTGTCAGGCTGAACAGAAGCATCAGACACGTGTCAGAGAACTCTTGTGCTTTTATTGTATTTTGTCGTAACTCTGGCAGCCAGCTCGCTATTTAGACCAAAAGGTGTTGGCTAACAAGCCCTGAAATTCTTACAGTACATTTTCTCAGAAGTGGTGGCTAACAAGCCCTTAGTTTCATACAGTACACTTCAATAAGTTCTCAACTCCATCAACAAACTTCTCAAAGGTGTTGGCTACCAAGACACAACATGCAACCAAAGGTGCTGGCTCACGAGCCACGATAAACCAGTTCTTAAAGGTGCTGGTTAACAAGCCACTGCACACTTCCACAAGCTGCCCACTCTCACAACAAACTGCACTACCGAGTATGGGTATGCTTTGCCCAGACAAAGCAAGGAAGGAGAGAAATAAAGGTGAGAAAGAGAACAAAGAACGAGTCCATAGTTATCACATTGATTCTGCTGTGTGGATGGACCAGAGCTGGGGTAGACAAGGAGGGTGAAAGAGAAAGAAAGGAAAAAGAGAGCAAGGGGTCCTGATCCGCTTCATTTTGTGCATGCCCTGACCTGGTGCATGCCCCTTATGCAAACTACGTTTTTTGTGCTGTTTAGTGCATGCATGTGCAGCCAGCCCCTTGAGCCCTTCTCCAGGGAGCGAGTCAAGGAGAAGGATCAAGCCTAAGTCTCCAGGTGGAGCAGGACGTTGGCTCAGAACAAGCACTGCCCCACCTCTGCAGGACCCTGTCTTCACATATTTCCTGCTGTAACAGACAAAATCAAAATAGGGTTAATTTCTTCTCAGTAGATAGTACAGCACTGTGTTTTGGATTCAGAATGGGAATAGTATTGATACCACACTGACAGTTTGGGTTTTGCTAAGCTGTGTTTATCCGTATCAAGGACTGGTTTTTTGTGTCTCATGCTGTGCCAGTGAGGAGGTACACAAAAGGAAAATTGTAAAGGAGCACAGATGGGACAGGTGATCCAAACTGGCCAAAGGGATATTCTACACCATACAGTGTCATGCCCAGTACGTAAGCTGGGGGATTTACTTGGCAATGGGGCTGATCTGGGCTTGTGAACAGGGTCCAGCATCAATCAAGGAGTTATGAGGAATTATATATGCATCACTTGATTGGTTTTTTCTTCCCCCTTTAATTATCATTGTTATTTACTATTATTATAATGTTTTACTTTGTTTTCAAATACTAAACTGTTCTTATCTCAACCTACAACATTTACTGTTTCTCCTCCCCGTTCACTGGGGTGGGGAGTGAGAGAGGAAGGATTGAAAGAGTGGCTGCATGGTGCTCAGTTGCCAGTTCAGTTTAAACAACAACGAGGTAATTCCCTTGGTAAATTTTTCTAAGATTTGTTAAATTACTACAAACAGCCACTAGCAGATGTAACTTCTATTACAGACCTCTTTGGCAAGGTAGCCCTACTTTCCACTCAGCTGTGACAGCCCCCTTCTGTCCCTGTAGGTTTTAAGGAACTCAACTGGAGCAGAGACCCCCACTTTGCATTGACCCTTTCACCCCTTACAGCATTTGCTGGAAATTACCTCAAAGTTACTTTGTAGAGAGGGAGGAGGGGAAAAAAGCCCCAGTCAAAATTACAATGACTAGATGATAGTGCAGTACATTAAAAGATCCAGTACAGACAAATCTTAACATTTGTGACTGACAAGAAGATTCTACTGAAGTAGGCATTAGCACACAGACAAATGAGTCACACAAAACACTGTATATGAACCCCTTCAAATGTTGAGTAAAAGTGGGATGGCCTGCACTGAAATAATCCAAACTACTTATAAAGTACAATTTTGCAGAAATCCAAACCCCTCATCTATCCTTTTTTATAGCCACTTGCTGTCTGCATAGCGTCACATCAGCTGCAAGAAGGTGAAGCGCCATGCCCATTGTGCAACAACTATTTGTTTCAGGAAAAAAACTCCAACCTGCTGATCCTCTTTGGATTCACTATAGTCATACATTATGTTTCTGTCTGCTAAATTTGCATGTGAGGTTGATTACTTACATGACGTTAGGCAAAGTTGTGCTTGCCTTTCTCCTTGGAAATCTCCTCCTGTTATGTTTCTGTGGGAAATGCCACATCTATTAGTGGTGACAGGTGAAGCAAATTTCTGTCGGTCAGGTAGCAACACCAAGGCCTTTCATCACCCCCATCCCATGGGTGCCTGACTGAGCATAGGCTGTTCCATGCCATGATGGCCCACAGAGGAGGAACAGCAGTGCAGGAAACCCTAGCAACACACACTGCACTGCTCTGTAGTCCTTTGTTAGAGGTCCTTCAGTGATTGCTTAAAGGCAGGTTAACTTCAGCAGGAACTTGCCTTCCTTCCTTCCTTCCTTCCTTCCTTCCTTTCTTTCTTACTTGTCTCCGTAA
>VZRS01014773.1:56191-105556 GCA_013398055.1 Ifrita kowaldi
TCTCTCTCCTATCTTATTTGTCTAGGGAACACAACAGAGACAGCCAAACAAAGCCAGATGTCATTAGTATTCTAAATTGGTATCTTTTGTGAAGAAGCAAAAATGCTATGTTCTGATGTAATGTTTTATTTCCACTCTGCCAATGAGTTGAGTATGATTAAGTCTGAAAGACTCATGAGTCACTTGAACTTGAAACCAGGCATTTAACTTCTGAGACAAGCATAATTTTTGACATATTTGTTATTGTTTTTGCTGGGTACTGATGAGCTGCCATTCCGCCTCAGCTGTGGGAGGCGCAGCTCACAAACTCCAGAAGTGGCTCTGCTTACATAAACAAGTTCTCTCAGTATACCAGGGCCAGGGTTTTAATTGCAAGCCTGTAACTGAAGCTCTTGATGTTTCCTCTGAGGAGCTGTTGTAAGGGGTGATTTGAAAGATGCCATTTAGTCTGGGGTTTGAGCTCCCAAAGGAAGAACATGCAGATTTTTCTTAAGGCAGAAGAGAAGGTCTCACACTTCATGCCAACAAGAGGAGAAATGTGGTTATGGTCTATACTGTACACCTACATGCCAACCACTTTGCCTCAACAAACACAGCTCCCTACAGGATGAGGAAATTAACAGAGCAATTACTGGGGACTAATTTGGCCTCTCTCATTTCTGAAGAGAACTGATAAATTTTAAACACCAAGATATTTCTTCTGGCTCAGTGTCCCTTCCAAAAAGGCCAAAAACCAAAAGTACCAAAAAGCACCTCAAAAGTACCAAAAACCTGCCAAAGCCCCCTCAAACCAACCAACCAAAAAAACCACCCAGAAAAAACTCATTTCCTCCAAGGAAAGACAGTCATTAGGTGTAAATTTCATACATCCTCCTATTCATTCCATGTGTCTTCTCTCTCCTGCTGACACAGAAAAGAAAAGGGGACCTGTAACCTGTGGTGAGATGAAAATTTAGTGGAGATGACCTGATGCAATTTTCTTTCACAGAAGAAAATGTAGAACAATGAGGAAACCGTTTCTCTAGTGGGTCCAGAAAGGATTTTAAACACAAGGAAGAAAGAGGAGAAAGGTGCAACATACATCAAAAGACTAATCCTACCTTAGGACCCAATATTAAATTGCAATTAACACTTTAGGAAGGTTATCTGTCTTGTAGAGGACTGTATTAAGAATTAATGTGAGGTTTATCATGCACATTTAGATTTCAACTTACGCTTGTAAAGCTAGCACTGGAAAAATTAACTTAGAATCACCAATCTTGCTAAAAATCCATATGAAAATAAAAGTCATTAAAGGAATATTTGCAGATCAAGGAAAGATATCTTGTAATTTCGGATGGCTTATCACATCACTGTAAAAATAAAATTATTTGCTAGAACAGTCTTAGTAGCCCACATATGGCAATTCTGTTATTGGCAAAGCATTCAAAATGATGGATCTAGCATCTGTAGTTTCAGCCAGCACCCTGTTATTCAATACTACCTCAAGTCATTGCCAGGGGTGCAGGGAAGGAATTCTCTCTCTCCCTTTCAAGGAGAAGGGCATTCCTTCCAGTGGAGCAAGTGTGGCAAAGGGAGCAGTGACGCCACACTTGTCCCAAGCTGGAGGGAGCAGTTTGGGTGACATGGCTGCAGTCACTCATGCCTGCAGTCGAGCTCTGCACTCTCTCTTTTGTACACTTCTGTTATTAATATTGTTGCTGTTACTGTTCGTTTTCCTATCTCACTGCTGTTTCCAGTAAATGGTTCTAATCTCAGCTCATGAGCTTTGCCTTCTGTGCCTCCAATTCTCCTCTCCAATCTGCTGCAGAGCGGAGGGGAAAAGAGAGGGAGGAAAGCAAGTGAGCAGCATGTGGTTTTGGAGCCTCAGTGGGGGAGGGCACTAAACGAAACCATTTCTAAACCACAACAATGGAGAGATGTTCCACCCCACAGCACTGCTAGGAATACTCAGAAAAGCAGAGGAATAACTTTCCAACTTAATGTTGGAATTACCATCCAGCACAAACCAAAAATACGTCTACTGCTTGATCCAGAAATGCACTGCAAATCTAAGTTAAATAGCAACAGCAATAACTGTTTTCCCACCCAGTTACTCATATGGCACAGCTCGTAAGTTCTCTGTAGCAAGAGATACAATTCAACAGCAAAATACCATGAAAATTAGAGTGCTGAGGAGTTCTTATATACTGCCTTGAATATAAGTCTGTTCAGGGAGAGTTATTTGCCATGCTAACAAAATCCAACGCAGTGTTGAGGGGTCAACAGCATGACTCCGAAGATGCAGGAAGAACAATTACCTGAAGGAGCCCAAAACCAAAGTAGAGACTGGTATTCCAAAGCTCACATACAAGACTGGCACAGAACCATCGAACCTCTGATAACAAGATTGGCCAGATAGATAGTTTCTAACATGGTTATGAGTACTAGAAATCAGGCATTCTTTATTGCAGTGCACTGGAGGATCCTTCCTCTAATCGAGTGTGCTGAGTGTTGAGTAAACAGATTCTGCCATACACACTAGTTACATATTCATCACCTATTCATTAGCTATCCCCGCTTACTTATATTATATGTATTGCTTTATTTTACATAGTCACACTCCTTATCAGAAGTCCTCACCTGATCTTTTGGTGTCTTCCTCAGTGGTCTTCAATGTCCAGTGTCCCAAAAATTTTAAATGGGTGTTCCTTGACCCCAGTTTTTGAGAAAGTGTAAATTTCCTCCTCATTTTCCAGCTCAGCTGTAATCAGAGTTTCAGCCAGGGAAGATTCTTCCGGTCTCGCTCAGTCATCATCGGTGATGGCCACAAGGGTGGGGTTTTATGTTTCAGCTGCGGAAAATCCCTTTTCCAATGCCTGTCTTTGTTACAGCATGCTCATTGATTAATACCATGTCTCCCACGGGAATTTGAGGTAGGCTGTCCATGCCTTCATCCCTTTCCTTTCCCCAGGGGCACAGTTCCTCTGGAAATTCCTTTCATGACTTTAACTACTTTTTGTTTAGTTATTTCTTGCTGGTTTTCTCTATTCTGATAAAGTCCCCAAGCAACATCTAACAACTTCCCTAAATCATACTGTTCTTGTTCCTGAGCCTTCTGTAGTTTCCTTCTAATATCATCTGAGGATTGTCCCACATACATGGGGGATAATTGAGTTTTTCCCTCCTCTTCTCAAGGATTGATATTAGTATATTTTTGAGCCATTTCCTTCAGACAACTTAAAAATGTGGTAGGCGATTCCTTGCAATCCTGCTAAATTTCAAATAATTTTGACATATTGATAGCCTTTGGCATGGTATGTCTAATTCCATGCAGTATCCATTGTTGATATCTGTTTAATGTCTCTCTAAACATGGGCATATTAGGGTCTCACTTGGAACCTGCAGTGGGAAAGTTATGTCCAATGTACCCAGCAAACTACCTGCCACAATTTGCTCTTCCACAAACCTCCTACTGGTTTTAACAACTCTCTTTCTGTACCATCAAACAACATTTCTCACATGATATCTATATCCTTCCAGTCTGGATTCTGAGTTTTAATCATCATCTCAAAACCTTTTGCCATTTTGTCTGGGTCAGCTCGGTAGGTGCCAGCCATTGACTCCCCATTATTAAGGTCTGTTATTGAAAACGTCACTTTTACCATGATTGAACTGTCTGTACCTACTGCCCGACAGAGGCAGCTACTGTCACATACCTGTGTTTAGTTCTAGTTCTCCCTGCAACCAGACTAAAACCCTCTGCTCCTTGATACATCCTTTCCGTCTCCAGCTTCTACTCTGCTCCTTGATACACTGGTGTCTTGGGGTGGGGGAAGAAAAGGCTTCCCATGTGCTGAAAAAAAAATTACAATCTGAGTAATTGTGGTGTTCAATTATGGATTATATATGTATTTACAGATGAATAGTATGGAGAGAGAGAAAAAATACTTACTGAGTAATAATTTCTTTACTGTAGAAGTGAGGAAAGAAAAAGCATTTTCATTTTCATTAAAATTCAGCATGCATCAAAGTTCAAAAATAGAGCATATTTCTTCAATGCTGGAAGTGAAGAGAAATTGATGATTTTAGAATACTGCTGTATGCAGCAAGGAACCGGGCTAGGTGACATACTTTCCTGACCTATGGAAACACACCTGAAGACACCTAACAGGACCGTTATGAGAGCATTTTGAAACAAGATCACTATGAGCAAGACAGGAAACATTTAAATACTCTTTCACTGCAAAGGAGACATTTTCACTGTTCTGCAGCATGTAAGCTTCATTTCTCTTTATCTGATGGGACTTTTGTCTTCATCTTTACTTTGAAAATTGTTTTGTTGTATGAATGCAATTATCAAATGCCTGGGCAAAAAAAGTAATTATTAAGAATATTTGGAACAGAAAGACCAAGTCATCTTGGAGTGCTCAAAACTCAAAAGTCTGACTTTTTCACATCATTTTCCCATGACTGTAGATGGAAAAAACTATTATGCAAGCTGTGTCATCAGGGTACATATAAAATATCCAAAGACAGATTTAAGTAAAAGATGAGTACATGCATGTACTCTGATGGCATTTGCCGTCAGAACATTTATACCTGAAAGGCCATTTTCTTTGATTATACCACATGAAGATCTGGATATTATAATCATAGTGTTTAAATTCAAATATTTATTCTTTTATGACTACCTCATGCTAAGTCTGTGTTATGGGGAGGTTTTACCACCGGTGAAAACCTGTAGATCGAGAGCATTCTTTAGTAGTGTAAACAACACTGAAATAGAGTATGTTTTTAGTGAAACACAGAATAAATCCATAGAAGTCAATATTTGATTTCATAATTCCAGCAAAGTAAACCAAAGCAGGTTTACTCCAGACTCCAACTCCCCTTTTTCTTTTAAAAGTGGGGTTATCCACAAGGATCTGACGCAGATGAGAAGAGGATCAAGACACTCACAACAACAGACCACACAGTGCACAAAGACATCATTGCAAGCATTTTAAATTGATGAAAGTAGGTATCAGTTTGGACACAATCATTATTCCTAGCTAATAATTTCTTCTTTCCTCAGAATTCAGTGCTTTTTGTTGCTGTCCGTGAACTTTAATTCTAATTTAACCTTGGGCCAGTGCTTCATCTCAATTTATCAGAGACATCAGTCTTCATAACTGCATTTTGTGAAGAAGGTATTTTTTCCTGCAAAGTCAGGCTTTTCCAGCCTGCATCTCCCCAACAGTATTGAATCTTTTCCCCTTACTAGCAGTTGAGAAAAATTAGTATTTTGCTTCTCTTAGGGATCTCATTCACAGATAAGGTGCTTTTGATCAGAGCAAAAGACAGAATGCACTGATAAATATACAGATAATTGAAAATTAAGCACTTTCCTTTCCCCTTTAATGCACAGAACCTTCAGTTTAAACTTATTCCTCCTTGTTTACCTTCTCCATAAGCTGGTGTGGTGTACTCACAGGCTTCACTACCATGAAAAATTCAATGTAAGAAATTTTAAGTGCATTTTCTGTGCACCTCCTTGCCCTCTTGTTCCCTTTAAAATTCACTGAAATAAGACGTATTTCCTGGATATGGCAAACAGTTCTCCCTGCAAAAGAAAGTTATTGTTTTGTTTTAAACATTATTTCTGGTATTAACATCTTTATCTTTCTTTAACTGAGGGACAGAGTGTCATTTTCTGTGCAAATAATATGTTTGTTTGCATCAATAATTCGGGGCTGACTTTGAATTGACCCCATATTGTATCCCTCAATGGAGATCTATGAAGGGATATTCATAATACGTGTGGACATCTTGCATTACAACAGTGGGATTTTTCATCATCAGTAGATGAATACTAGAAACGTGGACAGAATAAAACATGGCAGACGTATGCAAAAGACAGATTGAGCCTGATTTATTTAGCAGTCTTTTATTTATTATAGTCATCCTTGGTCTTTCTCTTGAGTATGAGGAACGGAATTACTTCCTGTAACTGTAAAACTAAACTGGAAAAAGGAGGACACAAAATAAAATAATGAAGAGCAGGAGGAGAGACAACACTCTTCCCTTTATCACTATGATAAAGAAGAGATTTTTTTCACCTTTGCATTCACTGAAATCAGGGGGGATTGTGAAGAATGGGAGAGAGAACATCTGGTTAGAAAATCAGAGGAGAGCAAAGGAGGAAAAAAAGGTACAACCAATAGTTTAATAAATCTGCCATTTATTTTAAAATATTAAAATTTTGCATTTAGGCACAAAACTTTTAAAATTTAGGTCCCCTAAAAAGAATTATTAGGGCAAAATTTTAGCGGCGGCAGCCCTAACAATGAGTTAACCAGAGATCACCATGCACACCCAAGCAAGAAAATACTCTCTTGTAAGATCCATTCCTGGTCTGTAATAGAGGGGAAATGCCTGTGCCTTCCCAGACCACTTCTTCCCTGTCAGTCTTCACGTAACTGACATTTTACTTCCAGAACTGGACTAGTATATGGGACAGGGTTTCCGAAGCCACCTTTCACCGGAAAGGTAGGTACTGAGTATGCAGTGCTATATCCTGCTACCATTACTCTGTTTTGTGACACTGTTGCTCCTGGATATCTTTTCTCTAACCTATATAATCTATTACTCCCCTTTTCATCTGCTGAAGTACTGCAGGGTTTATTGAGCAGATGATTTTCAGAAAGTTAACCACCTGAGGTGACGTTTAGCCTGATTCATCTTAATTTAAGCTGATAGCGAAGTCCTGTCCAGTAGTGGATCATTTTCTCATCAGCTGAAACACCCAATTATTATGACTAAGTTTAGTATGTTTTCTTGACCTAGACAAGCATGAAAGACTCTGCTGCATTAAGTTTCTCCCAGTATCATTGGTCAACCAGAAAAATGGAAAGTAATTGAAATAAGAAAGAACTCAATGGGATATTTCATTTTCTCGATAAGGAAGATTACAGTACTGGTCCATTGCTCATTTTGAAAAGAGTCATCTGGAGTTCAGTTATAACTATCCAATCATGCTTTAAAATAGAAGTTATCTGATATTAATAGAATCATGAGAGGCTAAATGAATAAACCCAACCCTTTAAACCCTTAGTTTAAAATTGGAGAGAAACACTGTGCAGATACAAGCCAAATTCGAGACATTTTCCGGACTGAAAAGGAGTATGAAATTACAGCCACTCTTAGCAGTGCGGAGTCACCATTACAATTGGATTAAAATGAAAACCAGCCCCGAGGTGCAGTGAAACAATGTAGCAGTCCAAACCTGCATTTCTCCAAGCTGAATTATGAAGGCCTCACATTCATTCACTCTTAAAGAGATACACTGTTTGGAGAGAGATTTGTCTGGGTTTTTTTTCCCTTTTCTTGCTTAGTTATTTCTTTTGGAAAAAATCGTCTCTGCAGACACATTTAGAAGGCAACATACTTCTCAAAAACACACCACCTCCTTGCTTTCACAGAAGAGAGTCGCCAAGTGAGTCTTGTTAGCTCCATCTCTTGAATATCAGGGGACAACCCATGAATGTACCACGAGAAGGGCAGGTCTGACTTCTGTGGCTTTGGGAGGAGAGCAAGGTCTCTGCCTAATATCGTTAGGGACCACACATGATCTTAGGTTGACCTGATGTATTAGTATGAATCACCGACCGCCAGGCATAGGCAAGGAATCAGAAACTGGAGCCGAATATCTCGTGAGATATTGGTAAGATGCAAAGAGCGGAGAAAAGCAATAGTATCTTGTTCTCTGCTGAAAAGCATAGAATTTTCAAGTAAAACACACTGGAAGAAACATAGCTTTAAAAGAAAACTAAATGCAGAAGATACAGACACATTTTTCTATATATTATTTTACAACACATAAAATCCGGGCAATAAGGCAACCCTGTATATTATTATGCATACTATTTTCCTGTATCTTATCTCCTGTAAATCATTTGGCTAACTGGCTCTCCCGAGCTACATTTAGCCAATTATTCTCTCACTGCTTACTGATGCTTAATTCCCAGCACCTCCAATATATTTTTCAATAAAACTTTCGTAAACTAGTCATGATAATAAACTTTATCTTTTCCTTTTGTTTAGGAAAAGCAGTCCCCTAAGGAGCAGACTGAGGAGTATGAAGTTGTTAACAGTTAATAAAAAAGTCTCCTGGAAATTATGTTCCAAAAATACTTTCAACTAATGTCAAAGGAATTAAAAATATCATCTTTCATTCACAAACTTCTGCTTTGGTGATGCAAGAGAAACCAATGGGGTTTATGTCTGTAATACTCTTCCTGAGCTTGCAGTGTAAAAACAGGAGCTTTGTGAAAAGCTTTCTCAAAAGAAACAAATAAAGAAAAGGTTCCTTTCTGAAGATGTTAGATGATTCTCTGTTTGAACACAGACACTGATACTACTGCACTATTAGTCAAAAAAAGGCCCACTTTGGGAAGTGGGGGTGAGGAGAAGGAATAAAAGAGAGAAATCAATAAAATGGAACTCGGAATTCTGTGTAGATTAGTGTTGTATGAGAACTCATTTTAGGATAGGTTCAATGTATACTAAGCAAATATTAGTCACAGAAAAAAATAATTCTGAAATACAGTCTGCCATGTTGCAAGCCAAACCTGATTTTACTGACATATGTCTCCAAGTCTGAGGTTGTTATTTAAATTATGGGTGGTACAGAGAAGACTCTGTTCAGCCTTTAACTAGTGAAGTGATTGTAAACGCTGTTATAACTTATGCATTCGTACTGATGCTAATTAAGTAATAGCAGAGATTTTCTTCAAGTTTCTGTAGTATAATCAGTTCTCTTGTATTCAATAAATGCCACAGCTACATTGTTTGGTGTTAGTTTGTCACTACAGTGGGAAATGGTGATTATTGCCAAATGTAATCATAATTCACAGCTAATTTTGATTATTACAGTCAGGTTCAGTATGCAGAGAAATCACTTAGTCTGTAATAACTTCTAAAAGTCACAACCAGGCATTTAAAAATTATGGCTTTTCTACCTCTGCTACAATACATGTATTTCCTGTTCTTGACCGGCAAGTGATCCAGTAACATTAGGTACTTAAACTTGCTATTCCAAAAAGAATTAAACATGAATTGGTTTTCTTGCATTTGTCAGGTATAGGAAATCAGGTTAAGGTACATTGTTGAGATAACAAACACAGGGCAAGTTCCTGTTCGTGGTAGAGGCTCACACTGAGTCAGTGTTGTCTGGATTTTCCCAAAGCAGAACACTTCTAGAGACGCACACGGGTGCTCTCCTCCCTTTCTCTGCTCATTGCTGATGACAGGCAGACAGATGGCCAGGCTTAGTGCTGAGGCTATACTGGCCATTGTAAATGGCCTAGGAGATCTTTTTCATTTTTAGAATGAATATATGTAGGCATTCCAATTATCTTCTGGAATCCTATTAAAAATGCCCACAGTCCACTGCCTTCTCATAAAGTAACCTTCTTTGATTTAGAATGAGCTCAGAACTGCACGTCATGGATGTTGTCTGGGTCATTAATATAAACAGCTTCACTTATTAACAGGTTTCTGTCATAACAACCACCCCAGGTACTAAATAATTTAGTCCCAGGTCATGTCCTATTTCCTGCAACACTACTTATACTTTACTGCACATGAAACAATGGTCCCTCCAGACTGAACAGACCTCTTGCTTAAGAACCCTCATATTTCTTTGCAAGCACATGCTCTTTCCTGTGCAGACCCACAGGTGGGATTTTCATGTCCATGAACCCACAATTGCTCATTGATCATCACCTTCTCCTGCACTTTACAGAAAACTAACCTGTCTCAATATTTTTTCCAAATATTTGACTTTTAAAAGAAAGCAAAAAAGCCCAAAAGCACTGACATTCAGTAAGTAAATGGTAGATCAGTTTTGTTTATTACAGTTTTCATGTACTAGCAAGACAAATCTGTTGATATTAAACTTTGGAAACCCTATCAAGACCTTTGTCAAGAAAAGAGCTATAAGGTTCACAACTAAAGTACAGGCTCTAGTGAGGTAAAGATCAGAGAGTAGAGCTATGTGTTCACATAAATGCATGACATTAATCCAGCCTCATAGTCTCTGAATCATTAGAGTAGCCACCAGCTGGGACTTGCAGTATGTTCTAGACAGCCAGACTCTGTGTATATTCCTCTCTGCATAAGCACAGCTATTTGACAGGCCTGAAGCAGTTCTGCTGTGTTTCATCACACGGCTCTAATTCAGTTTGCCAACAATTTCACTGCTCAAATTTGTAAAATATATTGGTTTTTCCCTAGTATAATTCTAACCACAGAACAGGGGGTTCTACTCCCTCTGGGTGTTCCCAAGTAAAATCAGCTCATGGCAGAAATCTCCGCAGGTGATGGACAGCAGTGATCCAGAAAGACTACAATTTTATGGCATAATTCCCTGCCGTGTGGAGAAATTTCCTTCCTCCACATAGCATTAACCAATACATTCAACAAAACATAGAAACACATGAAAGATAAACTATAATTCAATTAGTGGATTTGCAAAATGTCATAATTCACAACAATAATAGAAGAATGAAAATATATTTGCTATAAAATTTTATTGCACCAAATGGTATTAGTGATTTTCCAAAAATGTCTCAAAAATATCTTATTTAGCATTGCTGAGGACAAATTTTAATTTAGAACACACAGTAGAATACAGCTTCCTAAAGATACTTGATATTTCAATGTATAAATTTTTTTTTAAGTGAGAAGCAATTGAAAGTCACTTAGTAAATTCAGTGCAATGTCCCCTGCTGCGTAGTCTTTATAGGAATAAAGGCAGCAGTCCAGCTGAGAGGCATGTCTGGTGAAGTCATCCTTTGGCCTTCTCTTTGGTTTTCCCCTTTTAAACATTTGAGTTTGCCTATCAACTAATTCTTCTACGTAAATGGAAATAGGTGCCTCGAGTACCATCTGGGACACCTCTGAGTTTCACCTTCAGTAGAATCTGCCCCAAAACCATCTGCTGACTGGTAGGAAAAGGTTTCTAGATACTGTTCAGAAAGACTGTATTTGAAGTGACTGAAACTTGATAAAAGCCACAGGACAGACTCACTTAAAGTAAAGTAAATGAAGAAGGAAACATTGAAAATATCACGGAGCAAAATTACTTGTTAAAGAACAATCAGACTTTTTTTCTGGAAGAAGCTGTCAGCTTGTTTGGTTTGGTTTGGTTTGGTTTGGTTTGGTTTGGTTTGGTTTGGTTTGGTTTGGTTCATTCTGGTTGGTTTGGTTGTCGGTGTTTTTTGGTCATTATGTTACTTTTAAACTTATTTGAATCTGCTGATGTAAATGGAATAACAGCGTAAGACTTTTCCAGAAAGCCTTACAAAGTGAATTGACCTTGCTCACGTGGTGTCAAATCCAGTAACTGCACGTACTGTGATGGAAGTTGCACATATGGTATGTACAGATTAAACCACTTTGACACTAACTTGGATTTTTTTTTTGCTTTGGTTTTTTTTGTGGTTTTGTTTTTTTTGGATACACGAATGAACTAGGTTTGCAAAACAAGAAATTCACTGAATGGGAAGAGGGGTTGCAGCTAAAAAAGTATTCATGAGAACCTTGTAAAATAACACTGTCCACAGAATTAAAAAATTGTTCTTAATTGTTTTTATTTTTGCAAACAATAGACATGTTCATGCTGGAACAATGATGAATTTTTCTGAACAGAGAGACTCAAAGTGTTTTGTGCTCTATCATGTTTCACTAGATTTAGGCAGTTTCTGTCGTCTTCTTGAATTGGACCAGGTGAATTTATTTGAATTGCTTCTTCCTATACTAGCCAAAACTTTAGTGTCTGATGTCTTCTGAAAACAGAAGTGTGTTGTTAGGGAAATACATGTAAAATTATGAAGGAGAAACATTGTAATAGCGCTCAGGAGAAGACAGTGGAGGTGGATGAAAATCCTGACAAAGGCCATTCCCCTTACAAGACCCTGCTAGTGCAAGAAAAGCAGATAAAGCAAGGGTTTCATGCCTCAATATCATGACTTCGTTCAGTAAAGACAACTCCCATCCATCAGTGTTGAATGGAGTCACATTATTGCAAGTAATTTAGTGATCCTCCCTTTAGTGAAGAGAGAGTGACTATACTGGGGTGCTGCAGGAGAAGGTCAGTGCCGAGGCCTTTGCAGATCAAGTTTCAGCACAAAAACCACACGTGTTCTGGAGAAGTGGAATTCAGAATTGCAGGATATCTTGCCTGGAGTTCTTATTAAACAGATCACATGCATTAGCCATCATGGCCTTGTTTTGAAGAGAAAGAAATCCCTTGGTGGGAAAGGAAGTGAGGGTCAAAAATACAATCTACTTCTAAAAATAACATCAGCTTTACAATGGTTCTTTTGCTTTTACACAGTTTATACAGGCAAATTACTTGGCAGGCTTATTTGACAGCAGAGAAGCAGCCTCAGTTTGCTGTTTTTGAGCCACTAATTCCTCACAAGAGCTTTATCAAAAAATATAATTTCCATTCTTCTGCAAACAAATCAAAAAGCTGGTCTCTGAAGATAACAGTCATTCATTTTGAAGCTGGCAGCACTGACTTGAGGAGAAGTTATGCATTATCTTTTTTTTTAGAGCAGAATTTTCATTTTATCCACTGGAAATAATGCAATATTAAATATTGCATAAAAAATTAAGTGCTTTGAAGGGAAGAGAAAGAAGATCATACAATCTAACTCAAGATCCCCACAGGGAATTCTTCTGGTGCTATGGAGAAGCCCAAGAGCATGCTGTTAGTGCATACCCACAGGCTACCCCTCCTGTTCAGACTCAACCCTAAAGAAATCAGTGTTTCTAGGGAAATAACTTTCACACCCTTCAAGCAGTGTGTGTAACAAACTACCAGCACAGCAGTTCCTGGCTGGTTAGCGTGTTACACACTCACAACAGCCATTCCCTCAGCCCTGTTCCACACTCAGAGCAGATGCACCTCATATTTCCCCAGAAATCATCACTGGCCAGTTTCAGCTGGCTTTCCTTAGTGTAGTTCTGAGGCAGGAGAGCATAAAACTTACCCCTTGATTTGTATGTTCCTGCTTGTTTGTTGAACACCACTGTCTCTGCTTGGCACAACATTGCCTTCTACAGACAGAACAAGTTTTCCAACAAGATTAGGTTTTTAACGAGGCTTCATTTTTTTTTTTTCTTGTCATTTTCATGTTAAGGCTTAAATTTGACTCCTGAAACTAGAGAAGCATAATAATTACGGACTCCAATGATCATAGAAATACTAAGAAGACAGCTACAGCTATTGGAACAACTAGTACATTTATGCATTTCATTACCTTCAAGTGTACTAACACAACACCTCCACCAATACCTCAGACAGAGAGCACAGGAAACTCCAATTTTCTCTTTCTCCCCAGCAACTCAGGGTAACAAAAACACTTTCTTCAAATTCAATATAAAGAAAAAGCAAACTCGAAAAAACTCAGTGAAAAGGTCTTGCTCCTTGTCAGCAAGGAACAAAGGTTTGATTCTACAAACTAGCTTCATGTTTTTCTAACCTAAGGTACAATAAACAAAACTTAAGATCCAGTACTTTGACTACCTTAACCGCAAACTACTGACTAATTTGAGAAGGACAAGGAGTCATTCCCAGCTGTCTGTTTAAAGGGACCAAAGTCTTATCCCAGCAATTCTTCTGGATAGCACACGGTGTTACAGAGACAGATGATGAGGAGACAGTGAGACTGTGGGTGCTGGTATCTCCCCTCTCAGCTGCAGGACTGCAGCCCTGCCTCTGCAAGGCTGCATGAAGGCAGGGACCCGTCCATGCTACAGCTGCTGGCAGACCTTGGTCTTCCAGGCTCCATCACACTGGTTGCACAGGGAACTTGAACAATGCCAGTCTGAATAATGGCTCAGATTTATCCCTCTCACAACATCCATAGTGGAAATACCAGACAGCAACGCACAGATATTAATAGAAAAATAAGTCTACACACATGGAGCTCAAGCTCTGGTGTAAGTTGTTAAGCAGCTGTACTACTAGTTTGTGAGTACAATCAGAGACGGAGAAGAAAGATTTGATTAACTAAAGCCTGGAAAATAGTGAGATGCTTTTCTGCTGCAAAAATGTAAATGCATGAAAGCATTGAGGCAACAGAAATTGCCTGAGCTTTGAAAGAATCATTAGAAAACTGTGGGGCATATTGCTAACAGAATTTGTGCCACTACCTTTCCTATTGCAATGTTGTCTCTACTTCCAGAGATTTGTGATCTCTCTTTAGGCTCCATTGTAAGTGGCATTTAATGCCTATAGCCTACAAATAAAATCTATATAGTAAGGCACATATCAAAGTTTATTTCTAAATGCGCTTTTCACATGTCCACATTTGGCTTCACAAAAATAATTTTTTCAAGGTTTGAAATAAGTGCATTCTGATATGAACGCTAAATAATTGATATCAAAATGTTCGTTTGGTATTCAAAAATCTCCAGTTTGTCATATATATCATCATGTATATTTCTTATTCAACTGGATGAGCAGATCTTATACAGTTATTGAGGGGGTTGATAACTATACTTTCACAAATTCATGGAATACTTCGAATTGGAAAGAACCCACAAGGATCATCGAGTCCAACTCTTAAGTGAATGGCCCATACAGGGATTGATCTCAGAACCCTGATGCTCCAAACAACTGAGCTCATCTCAGGGATGGGATCTGAGCCAAAATCTTATTTATTATTATTGATAGACTAGCAACTGAATGATCAATTTGTTGTATTCTGTTTTTCCAAGACCACTTTGGCTATTAAAAAATTAATTGCCCGGTTGTCTGCAGAAAACTAACATTTTTATTCGAGGTTGTATCTTATATATCATTAAAGACGGAACAAATCCATAGAGTTTTTGACCAGCTTAGATTTAACCCAGGATGTTTAAAGTTGCTTGCAGAGAATATGTTCATGTGAAGAGGTGAAATTGTACTGCAATGAGACTTCTTCCCTTCCCAAATTCATGGCAGAATGAGAGTGCAGCTACTGCACGCGGTCTGATGAGGAGACCCAGACAAGCAAGTGAAAGCTGGTGACAGCCCAGCACAGGGCTCTTCAGAGCATGGTTTAACATAAGTGGCACAATGTCCACGAAATGAAACCTCTAAGAGAGGACACTGGAACCAGTGGGATGACATCCTCCCATGCTAACTCAGGCCTGCAATCCTGTGAAGAACTGCTTGTTCCCTAGACCTCCTCAGGAGCTTAGATGACTGAGAAAATTCTTCCACTTACATATAATGGAAGTATAATTCTAAAATAAATAATGTTAACAGCAAAATTATATCTTCAAAGAAAATAAACTAATTGATTGACCTATCTAACTGACCTATTCCCCCCAGCTGGTAACTACATAATTTTCCTAACTAATTTTTAATTAGATGTTTAAATTAATTGTTGCAAGCAGTGCCCACTTTTAGCCAGCACTAGTTAAGTTTTTTCAGAGACCCTTATTGTCACTTACAACACTTATAACTTAAATCACCAAAACTGTAATTTTCCTAAAACTAACCCTGGCAAGCTTCAATAAACAGAGCCAAAGGGAGTTGAAGATTGAACATCTGGGATCTTAAATTTATGGCCCTTCAAAGATGTTGGAGTAACCAGAAGTCAGAGAGGAGATTAAGGCCTGGAAAGCTGGAGTCTCCCTGTCTCACAAAGATGATAAAAAGGCTAAAGAATGTGGACCAAATTAGCATGAAGAGTGAGAAATCAATAACAAATAGAGGATAGAATACTAATTAATGAAAAGAATTATGCAAATTAGAACCAGGGAACATACATTTCTTTGTTTGCTAAAAATGTATAAATAAGTGAACAAGTATTGTATTGGCATCTGTGTGGAGGCCAGGACTTTGTCAGCCACACAAACCTCTTGGCCAAGAATAAAGTAATGCCTTACTCCCTAACACTAACAAGGCAGTGTTAGAGAGGCTTATTTATCCTGATGATTGTGGAGGATTTCAGCAACACCCCGGCCCAGAGTGAAGAAGGATTTCTCATAATTCTGTAGGAGAAACTGTAGTACTGTTATGACCAGAGATATTCACAGAAAAACAACTATATGTGTGGTAATTTTGGAAAGCTCATCCCATCTGTTAATTCATGTCATTTACACGTGAGAGAAGAACAGCAATTGGGAACCTGGTTCCTTATCACTGTAGTGACTCTTTATCAGAGGACATAGCAGATAAGGAAAACATGCCCACATCCAGCAGCAGCCTTCCATTTGGCCTTCTCAAGAGACACTTTGGTGTCTGCATGCTGAGCAGCTGGACTAAAGGTCAACAATGTCCGATGTGGCACCAAGTCACCATTATGAGAAGTCTGTCAAGCACAAATAAATAGTGGACAGGAGGACTTATTCCTAACCATCCTTAAATTCTGGGACTTTTTTCAAATAGTAAAGCAAAAGAGGCACCTCCAAACAAATGCTGCATGTATGTAATTTCACATTTGTTTTTTAGTATCTTTTTCCTCCTGTGAAGGAAGTTGAATATCCAGCCAAGGGGAAGACATGAAGCTGAGCCCTATATTTCCAGATACCTGTGAGCAGACAGTCTCTGTAGAGCAGAGAGAAGTGTAGTCAAAATAAATAGCAAACAGTGGAACTAGATGAACTTTCAGGTCCCTTCCAATCCAGACCATTCTATGATTCTATATCAATCGACTTCTTTATCAAATATTGGTGCTCTGTGAGCGCAACTGGGGAAACAGACTACTTTTCAAATTATGTGAAAACTTAAGCTTATCTGGAACTGACCAGATCTGTCCTCTTAAATACATGGCCCTGATTCTATATATTTAAAAGTCTTCAGAGGGTCCTTTCTTCGAAAAATAGATAAAAGAAACCATAAACATCAGAGGCAAATTTCTTGTAGTGCCACAGTTTTTCAGACACCCTAGTTTGGCTGTTAGTACACCAGATGTTGAAAATCCTGCCAGACCTTAAGAGACATCAGATGATTCAGGACTGAGAGCTTTCTAATTTAAACCTCAGTATGGAAACTCTGTGTGTGTGTGCACAGCTTTTAAAGGCTGTGTTTCCAAAATCTTAATTGGTACTTCTCAGTGCAGTGAATAAATGGCATGATGATGCTTGAGATAATTTTTTCAATAACAAACAAAGTTATTTTGAGGATTAATGTTTTAATTAAGTCTTCTGTTCTCTCTTTTAAGTCCTCTATAACTTAAAACATTCTCATGAGGTTCCCTGTCACTCTGTATTCTATAGCACATGTGTTCTCTCCCATATTTTATGCTCTTCTCTCTTCACTTATCTATTTTCTTGGGTATCTCATATTCTGAATGAATATACACCATCTTGATTCATTGCATAGCAACAAGAATGATGAAAACACTGTCTACTAGTTATTATCCAAAAGGTAATAGCAAAGAAAACAGTTCAAAAAGAAGAGACAAGATTTTTCATGTATAATTGTGCTAGATATTTGCAGGTAATATACAGTAAAATGTATTTATTCTTAGTTATACTAATAACGGAGAAAAAGGATAGACAAATCATCTCAAAAGTGATAGGGGATATCTCCTTCTGAAAACTTTGACCGGCTTCAACTATTTTGTTTTGTTAGTAAATTCCCTTTGTGACAAGTTCAGTCTCTCTACCCTGGTAATAAAATGAACTACATTCAAGTTTATATGATACTTTGAAGTGTGAGGGGTACAAGGGAATGTTCACTAATGGTACAGAATCTCTGAATGGTTTGGGCTAGAAGGGATCTCTGGAGATCGTCTAGTCCAACCTCCCTGCTCAAACAGGTCACCGGAGCAGGTTGCACAGGATCGGGTACAGGTGGGACTTGAATATCGCCAGAGAAGGAGACTCTGCAGTCCCTCTGGGCAGCCTGTGCCAGTGCTTTGTCACCATCAAAGTAAACACATTTCCCCTCATATTGTGATGGAAGTCCTGTGCTTCCGTTTGTGCCTGTTGACCTTATCCTGCTGTTGGACCACACTGAAAGAGCCTGACCTGTCCTCTTGACATCCATCATTAAGGTACTTGTACACACTCACAGAATCAATTAGATTGGAAAAGATTTCAGAGATCATCTATTCCAACCTGTGACCAAACACCACCACGCCAAACAAGCTGTCTAGTGAATTTAGTCTTTTTTTTCTGGCCTGCTTCCAACAAAGATATTCACTATTCAAATACAGTTATTTCCACCAGCCTGGCAAAGGCAATCTAATAGCTCCCATGTAACTCAACTGGCTTCAGCTGGTCAGAAGACCACAACCTTTTGTGGCCCTTCCCCAAACTACTTAACTGCCAAATATTAGCTGCTGTTCTGCATTAACCAGGAAAGCAAGAGCACATCAGATATTGACACTTGTCAAGTGCAAAGTCAGAGTATGTGACAAACTTCTTTTCATTGCAGAAATTAATAACCTCTGCTTATTAAAGGGAGAGGTTTATAACAATAAGTTGCTATTGTTTTTAGTATGTAAGAGGTGTTTTAAAGAAGCCAGGTCCTTGAAGGCTTTCATCTTGGGAGAACAACTTCCTCCTCCTTACAGTCACAGAAATAAATCTATTTTCTCTACATCTCATCTGTAAACAGAGGATGCAATTGTTGATGCCTCTTCTTCAGGTGTCACATGACCCATATACATCTGTAGTGAAGAAAACTTGTTCAACCACTGAGTACCACAGTATCTCCAAAAGCCACACAAGTTGCTAAAAGACTTCCTTTATAACAGGCTTGGGATAAGCTCCCTCAAGAGAAGCAGCAGAACTTTTTCCTTTCTTTTTTTTTAATACATTCAATCTTTGAGAACAGGGAGGGCAAACTGCTGAGTCTGAGATCACCTATGCACAAATAAAGTAACAAACAGTTTTTATCAATGGTAAAGTGATGTTGTTTCAGTCTGTACAGGTGAAGGTTCACACAGGTTTTCCTTAGGTATTATACGGCATGAAATGGAAGAGGTGTCTCAGGTTATTGCCCTTATGATAACAATAACCCAAAACCTTGGATACTATCACAGCCAAACAAATTATGACCAAGTACATGAGATCCTGTTAAAAGGTGACAATGACAATAAAGATACCCTGCTGAACTCTTTACTGGAAATTGTGGGCCTGGAATAGAGAATAAAAATGACACTGACTTCCTAATAATTCCCATCTCCACAGCTACAGACAAGTCGCCTGTCCCTCGCTGTAAAGACCTATGACACCATTCAGAGAAACAAAAGGTTCCAGAAAAATGTGTTGTGAACAAATGCTTTACTTTTTTGCTTTGTTTGTCTCTTATGGCACTGTATTGTGCGCTAGAACTGTTAGGTAAGACATACACCAAATGTGTTGGCCTGCAATTTGAAATGTTGGGGTCAAGTTCCATCTTTTTGAAGCCAGTCAGGTAAGCTAAAAACCTCTGGGCAAGTTACTGGTATAAAAGCCAACAGAAGGTTCCTCATTTATTTAAATTCATTGGTTTACACTTCATAGTTCAGTAGGATCCTCATTAATATAATTGGTGGCAACTGATTATCAATGTGTAAAATAATCAATTAATATAGCTATTTAACATGTTCAGCTTTCTGCCCTGACACTTAGGGTTCAAGTCTGCTCTCAGGCTCTCTGAAAAAATCCCATGGATTTCAGTAGGGTTATATTGACTTCATATTGTTGTTAATAATAAAAATTTTTAGTTTGCAGTTTGCTCACCTGAAGCATTTACTTTTTCTTTCTGATGATTTTCTGACCATTTTGTGCAACTTCCTTAGTTAAGCTTGTTAGAAACATTCAGTGAGATTCACTCTGAATTTAAATAACAAATCATGCTTCCTGACTTTTTCATTTAATAATTACTTCTTTTTAGATCATTCATGTGAATAATCCTAGTAAAACAAATTCATCTCCTGCAAGCCTGCAAGTCAGTGCATCTACCTCCATTCTGACTAGATTCTTTACATTCTTTGGTCGTCTAAAAAGAGATTGAGTTTTACTACGCACTGGGACAAAGAAACATCTACACACCCTGCAGTGCATAAAGAAAACAGGTGCTATTCATGTAAAGTTAGCAAAACTTGTCCCTTAAGCCTTACAATTGAGTTCTCTTTATCTGGTGCTCTTTGCATTTGTTTCACATTGCCTTTTTTTCCCTGAAAAAAGAAAATCATCTATGCCTTATTACTTGTCCTAGGAAGAAGCATTTTCCCAAGGCTATTCACCCAAAATTGAAAGTTGAATGATAGCTGTGCATCAGACAGCTTTGTGGACTCTGGCCTTTCACCTCTGACGGTAAAAGTGTAAAGCCTTTGTTGATCATATTACAGGTACAGGGAAGGCAGCTGTGAGTTCTGGTCCGTACAATTAATTTGCTAATGATTTACGTAGGTGACTTGGAAAGCCTGGTGCAACATTTGTGTTAATATGTGTGGTGTACAGGTGTGCATACAGGCGTGAGGAAGAAATGGATCCTTCATGCTGGTACATCATGCAGCATTCTCTAGAAGCACTGCAGCAGCTACCTCTATGTCAAATAGAGGGGTTTGCCTATGGGAGAGCAAAAAATAGAGGGAGCTATGTCAAATACCAGGGTTTGCCTAACAATCAAAAATAAAATAGTGGATTATATTGTGGGGAGGTAAAAAAAGAATGTTTTACTCCCAGGTTAAAGAAATTGCAGCATCCATGAAGAGTAATCTTAGTTCAGCGCTGAAGAGGTTGCTAGAGAGAAATATAATTAGTGAATGTCTTAATGTACTAAAAAGCTTGAACCTTCATTGCACTTAGAAAGTAATTTTGCTTTGTATTTAAAATCTAGGCCATGATCTAAGGCAAATCTAAGCTCTCAATAGCTCAGCAGGACTAACGAATCCACAAAGATCCTCTCCACAACGCTACTGCAAAGCTTGTTCTTCTTTGTATACGCTCATTGTAACTGTATCTTTTCTGACAGCTGAGAGGGGCCAAACCTGATCCACCCGAGCAAGATGATATCCTCTGGTGCTACCAACCTAACTCCCGTATTTCATTAAAATTCAGGAACAATTTGCAAATTAATTGTGTTTGGAAATTGTCTTGTACAGAAAAGTGTTCCTGAGTTTATCTCTCAAATTGATCCCTATGTATGCACCTGAGAGACACAATAATCTTTAGAAATGGCCAGGAGTTTGAACCTAGCCTGAAATTTCAGTTGCTTGTAACTATGTTGTTCTTAGCTTCTGGTGTAACACTTCAAAATAATCCAATGACATTTCTTCAGGAAATGGCGTGGCATTATTTGGTTTCCTGCACGTGTGTGCATGTGTCTGTGTGAGTCTGTGTATGTACTATCTAGAAAGCCAAAGCAAACATTTCAAAGAAACAGAAGATAGTGTAAAGAAAAGCAGCATATTTCTTGTCAGAAGTATACAGATTAGGCACATTACAATCAAATAATATTTATTATAGCCTGAGACACTGTGAAAAAAAAGGTTCCATCATTTCTGCTGGACACTATTTTCTACAAATATCCCCAGGGTGTTGAAGGACTGCTGGCCAAGGTGAGAAAGGTGAAATGTCTGTTTTGAATTAATAACCACTGCCTTGCACTGACAAAAGTAAATTTGTTTCCACAGGACAGTCATTATTAATCTTTTAATCCTTTCAAAGGATCTATGCAAATTTACTTTACATGTTGTTCACAGGAACATCAATCTCAAAATAATTCATGAATATGGAAGAAAGAAGAAAGAAGAATCACATCAGATTCCTTTCAAACATTTAACATCCTTGCTGTGCAAACTCTCTCAATGCCTTTTCTTTTCCCCAGAGAGACATCATAAAACAAGACATGGATGGAGCAGGATTATGTCTACTGTCGGAGAGATCTTGTTTTACAGCCTATGATCAAACCTGTGCATGCAAATAGCAAAAGGGGAAAAAGTACTAAAAAGACCTGCCTCCCCACCCCAGGATTTTGGTCAAGCAGTAGCAGATGTCACATGCAGAAAATAACTTTTTTCTTTTATGTTTTATCTATATACTTTCAGTTGATTATAAAGTCGTCACTCAGTTGTAATAAAAAGCATAATCCTATTTTACTGACCAAACACAGAACATTTTAATGGATAGAAACCGTCATGGTAGAGTTCATCTTGTTCCACTGGGGAAAAAGGAAGCAGGGTCAGGCTCTTTTCTAAGATTATCAGTATTACTACGAGGGGAGAGATTACTTCCTAAAAAGAGGCTTGGCAGGCATATCCTCAGAGGCTTCACACCACTCTTTTGAAAGCAATGGGTGGTGAGACCTTCACACATTGGGATCTACATTCAGCAAAGGCCACGCTTTTTTGGTTAGTAAACACCCGTGGCTCTACCACCTGGACTGGCCCTGCCCACTCAAAACCTCCGTGTACCATAGAAGGGGAGGTGCTTCGGTGGTCATTGCGGGTCACAGTTGCCATCTGTCCCATAACTCGGGGTAATGTTTGTTTGACTGGAGATAGGCATATGTGCAGTTGCTTCCTTTCACACAGTTTGCCACAGTGGGAGTTTTTGTCTGGATGCACTATGCAGGATGTGGGAACCAGATCTGCTCTCTGCCAGGCCTGGAATTGGCGCCATCCTGGAACAAATTTCTCCCTTCTGTGTTAATCTCAAGTTCCTGCTGTGGTGGCTTATTTTACAGCAAGTTCTTTCTGTGGCCTTGACAGTGTTTAAGACAAGTAATCGTGTCCTTTACAAGTGGTTTCACTTCAGGCTAACTGGTTTACTTATTCACAAGCACTTAATCTACAGTAAAAAGCGCAAAGTATCCATTTCTGATGTGAAAGGTGTGTTTGGTGTATTTTTTGTGTCCCTATACTTCTTTCCCCTTTGTCTCCTGCCCAGATCTTAAGCATCTGTTTAGAATTAAGTATCCAGATTTTCTTTTTGAGAGCACCAGTGTAACACTGTTGACTTCAGAGAAACTGTGTTTCCTCTGAAGCCTTATCACTGGCAGTGGTATGACCCCAGCCTTCTGACCCTGGCCCTTACACTATGAGGAACTTCCTATGACAAAAACTTCCTGTCAGGAAACACTTCATACAATGGACCTCCATTTGTCTACAGGGTATGGCACCAGGAAAAATATAAACCAGGAAAATATTCCTAATGAGAAATCCAGAACTTCTCTAAGATTCATCTGAACTGAAATTCTGGTAGCCAAAAGATAGATAGATAGATAGATAGATAGATAGATAGATAGATAGATNTTTGACTGGAGATAGGCATATGTGCAGTTGCTTCCTTTCACACAGTTTGCCACAGTGGGAGTTTTTGTCTGGATGCACTATGCAGGATGTGGGAACCAGATCTGCTCTCTGCCAGGCCTGGAATTGGCGCCATCCTGGAACAAATTTCTCCCTTCTGTGTTAATCTCAAGTTCCTGCTGTGGTGGCTTATTTTACAGCAAGTTCTTTCTGTGGCCTTGACAGTGTTTAAGACAAGTAATCGTGTCCTTTACAAGTGGTTTCACTTCAGGCTAACTGGTTTACTTATTCACAAGCACTTAATCTACAGTAAAAAGCGCAAAGTATCCATTTCTGATGTGAAAGGTGTGTTTGGTGTATTTTTTGTGTCCCTATACTTCTTTCCCCTTTGTCTCCTGCCCAGATCTTAAGCATCTGTTTAGAATTAAGTATCCAGATTTTCTTTTTGAGAGCACCAGTGTAACACTGTTGACTTCAGAGAAACTGTGTTTCCTCTGAAGCCTTATCACTGGCAGTGGTATGACCCCAGCCTTCTGACCCTGGCCCTTACACTATGAGGAACTTCCTATGACAAAAACTTCCTGTCAGGAAACACTTCATACAATGGACCTCCATTTGTCTACAGGGTATGGCACCAGGAAAAATATAAACCAGGAAAATATTCCTAATGAGAAATCCAGAACTTCTCTAAGATTCATCTGAACTGAAATTCTGGTAGCCAAAAGATAGATAGATAGATAGATAGATAGATAGATAGATAGATAGATAGATAGATGGACCCTGAAGTATTCCTTAAACTTTTTATCTGCAATCCTCACTAGCACACTAGAAAGGTAATCTTATTTCTGACAAGACATAGCTCTTTTATTTTCATTTAGTATTTTCTAAAACTTTAACCATCAAAAAAGAATGGAGAGACATCTAAATTTCACAAGAGAAAGAGCAAAAATGCTTTTAAAAGTGTGTGAAGGAAAACCAAGAAAACAGTTTATGATGGTAAAAATGATTGTAAACCTGTCTTGAAATTCCAGGATGTTAACAAAGTCTGTGGTTAGACACTGTGTGGTGACATGATGACCCACGTCTTGGACAAAGTCCTCAGATCAAGACTGCTCAGAGCAAGACCTGAAGCAAATTAACTTCCATGTCAAAAGCAGTCACCCTGTCTAGTCTCGAAGTTTATTAAATAAAGAATACACAGTGCACTGCACAGAAAACCCAAGGCAGAAGTTCCTAAAACTGCAATACTGGTGTTATATTTGCTATGGCACCCAAGCTCAATAATGACACACTAAGAAACATGCAGGGAGAAAAATAGTCTCATCCTTCAGGAAAAAGCTATCATCCTTCAGTATTTTGCAGAAACGAGGTCTGTAAAGTATAAGTTTTTTCACAAGTGGCGTTACTGGCTCAAATTAACTCTTTGTAGGACTATTGGATATTGCAGGTGGAGACTGATGAGCTAAGCCTGAGTTTTCATTAATTTTAATTTGGACACTGGCAACTGATCCAGATACAGTAAAACTATTCTGGTAGTTTGCATGCATACACAAAAATGTTGCAAGGAAAATGTGTTGTGAGGAAGAGAGATCAGAGCTTCCATTACCAACTTCTTCCCTTTAAAAGGATTGATAAACAGATTGGACAGAAACAAAACAAAAACCCCAAACCGGAAAAACCAGCACAGGTAATTTACTGTCAGGTTAGCACTAATTTTTACAACTGTAGTGCACACTACTTTCTGGGCTTCGGATTTTGTAACCACTTCCACCATCAGTGGCATTCAAAACTACAAGAATCATAATTCCCATGTTCCTTTTCCTCTTCCAGTCAAATAATTTATATGGGCTTGACAAGACTGATTCTAGCTGGGTGGTGAAGCTTATTAAAATGTAAGAACAGCTCACTGTCATAAAAAAAACCCAGTACAGCCCAGGTACAATGCCTTTTCTCCTACAGCAACACTAAGCAGAGTAAAAGACTCAGCGTCAATGTAATTTACCCCTGGCTATTCTGTTAGCCTCTTATTTCCAGCTCAGGGAACATGGCAGATCTGAAGTGAATTGCCTTTTCTGCAAGGCCCTCCAGATCCTCCTCCTAAAGACCCTACCCATTTTCTTCTGGAATGAAGGTGAATTTCTTGTGCTTGTATTGGCCTTGAGCAGCAGCACTGATCTTCCACATGACACATTGAAATGGAGATGTTAATTTAACTGGATTGCTACTCTATCTGATTTCCTCAAGTCACTTAATAGCCTGTAGAGCATCCATGCATCAGTGTAAGCACTCCAAACTTGGGTCTAGACAGTAACAGATTTGAGGTATCCAGAACACTGCAATTTTTCATGTTTTTTACACCAATGAAAATAAATCCACTACCCTGTTCTTAGAAATTTTACATCTTGATACTTCCTAAGTCAACAAAATATGAAGATTTAGTATTGAGCTACCTCTACTGGAAGGACACTCTGTTTTGTCCAGATCATGAGGGTAAAGACTTTATGCTGCTGCATTGTAATTGAAGCATAAGAATGTAATAGCCTTGATTTTAGTCCACCATGGATAGGCTTTGATTGAAGCAGTAAAGAGAAACAAATTGTCTTTGTGTGGTGCCTTTAGGCATGGGAGATTTAAATTAATTTCTTGTCTTTCTGCACCCCCTTGATAAAACCACTTCATCTCTCTGTGCCTCAGTTCCCTCTGTATAGAAGGATGAATATCTGCCAGTCTTTACTCTCTCAAACTGAAGTAATATCTTAACAATATTACTAATAAATAATAAAGGAAATTATTGCTGAATTAAACCTAATCTTTTGGTTGGTTATTTTTTGGTGGGTTTGTGTGTGTGTGTGGTTGGGTTTTCATTTGGGTTTGGTTTTTTTTAAGTACTCCTTCAGAAATCATTTGAAGAAGAAGGAGTCTGGAGCTGTCAAAATAGGTTTTGAGGTGAATGCAGATGAACTCACCCTGTGGCCCTTGCCTCTCCCCAAGCTCTTTCCCCCTGTGTAACTTTTGTCTACCTATGTGATAAATGGACACGGCACAATCCTTACTGAGACATTTGCTTAGTCTGTTGTGGATGTTTGTTGATCAAATAACACCCCTATTTCTCTAATGAAGACACCTGAAACCTACCAGCATATAACCAGACTACATGAATGGCCTTACAAAATAAAACACTGCAAAGCAAGCTAAAACCTCAAAAGACAACTCCATAAGTCTTAGCCCCCGGCACCTGCCCTGCCTCAGCCAAACGACGTTGCAATGCTGCAATAGCCTTGTGCAGTGAAAGAGATTCCTGTCAGCAGAAAGGAAGTCACTAACTGCGGCAGAGATGGAGTCTGAAATATTAGTTACTCTGTCAAACTGACATTTAAAGAGTAGATTGGCATCTTTTCTGCAGCTGGCACTTCCAGGCTTTACGGAGCATCCACTCTAGATGCCCAGTAAAGAGAGAACCCATGCTGACAAACAGGTAGGAATTCAGAGCTGGCCAGCAGTTTCTAACATAAGCAATAGTTTCTTACTGAGGAACACTACATAGCAGGTTATCACAAAGACAAAAACTTTAATGGTTTGTGTTAACCTTACCATGACTTTTAAAATTCATTTCCTCACATCACTTCCCAGCTTTTTCCACACAGATATTTACGTTACTGCTGTTTACTCCCTACACTTATACCTCATCTTACAAAGGTGCCACGTTACACCATGAACGATGCTGCAAATAAATCTTTCCATTTTCAGCAACTGGATGTCATCAGTGAATAGGTGGGAATTTTTTTCTTCCCAAAATTTCCTGTCAAAACCCCCACAGCCTCAAGAAAATAAACATTTAAAAGGTGTTAAAAGAATCCATGCAGCACAGAACAACAAAATTCTGGAATCTTACTGAGCAATTAATCTCAGATGCCTTTTATCTGTGACTTCTGAAAATACTAAGAATTTAATCTCTAGGCATTCACTTAACTATTTATCACATCTGTGAAACCTCTGGAGTTAAGGAGATATTTAAGAAAAGAAGACAGCCAAGGTGAGCCACATAACTATTTTCTGTGATCCCAAAAGCCCACAGATAATTTAAATAATTTCCTCAAGCTGTCATTTTTGAACAAAAAAGGGGTTTTTTTGGGCTGATTTACCATGGCCACAGAGAGATGATCTAAAACAGGTCTGTAAAATTAATTTCACTCCACTCCTTTGAATGCAGGTACATTCTCCAGGAAAATGCATGTTCCTATTAACAACGACATTCCAGAAGAAAAAATAAACATCCTCAGCAATTGATACCTTCTGCATCACAGTAACTCATACTGCAGAAGAAACTGAGTCCAGCTGTCTCAGTGCTGTAACTCCTTGTGCTGCATTGCAATAGTCTAATGTATGAGAGGAGGCTTGAAGTGGGCAGTCTCAGAGACAAAGAAGAGTAAAGGAACTTACAGAGGAATATTCTGATGTAATCATGTATTGACAGAAAAATAGAGAAAAATACTCTTTCAACAATGCACTTCACAAGTTTTATTGCAAACGAACGCTAGAGGGAGCCAGTATTTAAACCAGATCCTAATTCCAGGGGTGAGTTGGCCAAAGGGGAAAGGAGAAGCACCAGTTCTTCCTCTCGCCAGTCTCAAAGAACACGCAGTGTAATTTATGCCTCTTATTCTGCCTTATGCATTGCCTCCAAGTTGTAAATTCAGTTATACAGATGTTGTCTGGGTCCACTTATCTAGTCCCTGAGTTACAGATACTTGCTAAACTGTATGTTTTGTAAGGCTGTTTAAAAAGGAATCCAGCTACAACATTTTCTTTTATTTCCACAATTTATCATTTTTGGGTTTTAAAAAAGGATTAATACTGTAATTAAAATGTGTTTCAGGTAAGAAAGTTAGTTTTCCTTAGTTGAATTCCAGTATTAATTTGTTTTCTTTATACTCAAGTACATCTTCAACATAAATAGGTTTTGACACAATCTCGAAGAATCATCAAATTACACATATAAATTCTTTTAGATAATGAGTGTAATTCACATTGCTCTTTCCAAACAATATTTTCTTAAAGTACTTGTGCAACTGAAGGAGCAGAAATGCACAGGACTTCTGCTGGTTCAATCCAGTCCAGGCACCAAATTTCCATTGACATGAAAGGGATTTAGATACCTAACTAGCTTGACAGACTACGTTCTACTTAATTTAAAAGCAGTTTACATGAAATCAAACTATTTTTGCAGCCCACCTGTTAGTGCAAACTTCTGCAGACTGACTGAAAAAGCTTGACATCTGAAATATTATACACAGGAGGAGTATAATATAGGATGATCACAAATACACTACAAGTTTGGATTTGGGAAACACTCCTGACCACAGTACATTTGTCAATCTGTGTCTCTTAGCCTTCAACTCCTTCTGTGCTGTGTCAGGTAAGCACTCCTAGGAGTCCAGTCTGGTACTGGTAGTATATGAGGCATGGATCTTCTCTGAGTTTTATCAGCAAAATGACATACACAGATAACACAAGTGCCTGCCTGCTTTTTCACACCTGCTCACAATAAGTGCTATTAGCCTTTAGCTTTAATGAGCAATTCAGCAAAACATATAAAAAAAATCGAGGGGGATCGCAAAATATCCTGGCTCTGGCCCAGATCAGCGGGAAGGGGGCATGAGCAAGACATTCTGTTATTTGATACCACCTTATGTCATCGCCAGGGGCAGGGGAAAGGGACGGTCTCTTGCTTCCAAGAAGGGCGTTCCTTTCCGATTGGGAAACGTGTTGCTGCGGTCAGGTCAGGCTGGGCCCTGCAGTAAGCATTCTTGCATGTGAATCATTCTCTCTTTTTGTATACTTTTGCTATTAATATTGTTGCTGTTACTGTTTGTTTTCTTATCTCAACCCATGATCTTTGTCTTGTGTGCTTCCAATTCTTCTCTCCGGCCACTCTCCCAGGGCAGGGGGAGCAAGAGAGCTTGGTTTGAAAAATTTCAGTGGGAGAAGTAAATCGGCGAGTACCATTCTCAAAACACAACACAAAGGGAACATATTAAGATCATAAGGTAGATGAGGGAGATGAGAGGAAGAATTTACACCATCTGAGTAGAGCACAAGTCTCAGGCTGACATTTTGCAAAGACTTCCCAAGAAATTACTTAGTGCTGAGGATAATGCTGCCACAGAACAATGAAGATGCTTGCTGGCAGAAATGCTGGAAGACTGACATCAATCAAAGTTAATTGCAGCATCTCTGCTCATGCTTTGTACCCTTGAGGGCTGCCAACTTGTGCCTCAGGTGTACCTGATTATGAGGCCATAGAGGAGTGTGATAATGACTGATGTGACACTTGGGTCAATGTTTAGCTTATGAAGGCAACTTTGGTTTCCTCTCTCACCAATTTTTTCTTTTCTTTCTAAATACAGCCTGTCCTTTTATTTCTTAATTGAAGCTTAATAAATACACATACGTCATGAAATTTCAAAAGCCAAATCTTATTGCTGAGGCTAATACTGATGGCATTCCCTGTTTCTCTGAGCTGGGCTATCAGGACCCTTTATTCCCTTTTAATAGCCCCATACCTCCTTTGGAGAGGACTAAGAAGCCCAACTAACTTTGAATCCTTCTTTAAAATGGAATAACCCCATATTCAGCTGATGCAGAGCGAGAAGGAAATAAGAATCTCATTCCCTGACCATTACCACCTTTACAGTTGATTTCAGTTGTCGTAATACTATGGTTACATATATAAAAAATGCCCAAACAGCAAAATTTCATAAACTGCACATAATGACCACAAAGTACTTGCAGTTATCTGTTGCATCTTATTAGCTTGCTCTTATATCCCTATTTCATGCCGAAGGTTAAAGGCAGTCCCTAGCATTGGAGAAGATTTGTAGCCAAATGATGTAGAAGGGAAGAGGGCAAGAATTGCTGTAAAATGTTAGCTTCATTTAGCTTTGGACACAGTATATGAAGAGGTCCCCAGTGCAAGCATCTCACTTGCAGTCTCAGTCTACAGCAAGCCCTCTCCTACTGGGACACTCCACAGCAGCCAAGCAAAAATTTGTGGAAAATAGAGATTAAAGAAGTCAGTTCCTTCTTCTGTACTGGACAAGAGAGCAGTAATATAACCCTTGCAGTTCACTGTCTTCTCTTCAATAAAATAATGTGCTAATATCACATAAACCTGACCCTAGTGTTTCAATTCTCAAGTTGTTTTAGAATTGGATCCCATGAGAGAAAAACCCCACATTTCTTTACCCTTAGGATGCTTCTCTTCTCACCTTTCAAACACCTGTGATAAACAATGGAATCAGCATACCTTTGAAAAAGTCCCAGGGGTCTTTTGTCGTAGGAGGTTTTAGGGATCACTATCAGCTTCTCTATTATAGTCACATACCTGTTAAGCCAGTTAGAGAAGAAACAGCTACTGTTATCACAGGAATTTTCATGATTTGACTCTCTTTAACATGAAAGGTACAATAAGCACCTCTGAAAAGATTCTTGCAAGGCATTTGAGAACTTGGAATTGCTGTCTTGCACTGCTTTGCATTTTGCTTGCCTTCTCTGTTAGACTGGGACATAGCTTTCCATGTGTAGGCTTAAGTCTTCACTTTTTTTAATTCAGTGGCAGGGGGTGAGCTGGCAAGCAACTGCATGTAAGGCACTAAGTGTGTCTTTGGTATGGCATCACAGTATCAAGGGGTGGATTAAGAGGTATCTTGTGTCTTTTGCTTCAAGTTCAGACCACCTGCTTCAAAAAGCTGCTTTTTTTCTTGCCTCTTCTGTATGTTTTCATTGTGCTTACATGTGATGGTGAATTTTAAACTTGGGTAAGTGACAGAGACCTGCTTTTCCTACAAACAGAAGCAGGACCAATATATCCCCCATGATGACTAATACAGTTGTAGCGGGTTGAATTTGGTTTGGAATATGGATTACTTACTGATTTTTTGTGTGAGATAGAAGAATTAAAAGAAACAAAAAAACAAAGCAGGCACAAACTTTAAACATTTGTGATACAAAGAAACTGTTTTATTACTAACAGAATTAAACGAGAAAGAAAAAAACTTAAGAAAGTTAAAACAAACCTCTCCCCTCCCTCCAGCACCTTTTTTTTTCACTCAGCTTGCACAAAAGATAACAGAACATGGGATTTTAGTCAGAGTTGCAGTTTTAAAAGTTTCTTTCTTATGCTTAAAGGGAAAAAGGGTTTTTCTTTGCTTTACGTGGTTCCCAAACTGCCACCAGCAGCAAAATCCGCCCGGAAAGAAACAATTTGCTGTGGTGTAGAACATCTCTCCTATGAAAAAAATTTCACAGTTCATCACATGGGGTTATTAATCTTTCTTTTAAGGATGAGTTATTTTGGCTTGAACACAAAGGCTTTCTTCGTCACAAGTTTTTAAAAACCTTTTACTGCTTCTACACAACCTGGCATGAGTACTTTTTTTTAAACACAAAGGCTTTTTTTTATCACAAGTCTCTAAAAGCCTTTCACTGCTTTTACACAACCTGGCATAGGCACTCTTCACAATTTTCACGGGCCACACGTGAATTCTTCATCCCCCCATGTACTTTAAATGAATTAAAGAGACAAACAGTTTGCGGTATTACAATTTCTTACCACGGCATGCAAAAAAGTCTTTTTAAGCTGCGCGCGAAAAAACGCGGCACCGCCCCTTTCTCTCTCGTCGCCATTTTTAGCTCCGCTCCGCGTGACTCACTTTCTCTTTCTCTCTGACTTTGAAGCCGCCATGTTAAAGAGTGTTCTTGTTCAGGCTTTATGATAGAAAAAAGCCTCGCTCTCTTTGTGCTGCTGGCTGCATGGTGTGTTCTTCAGTTCAACACGAAGTGTTCTGGCTGCAAACAGAAGGCTCTGCTGGCTCCCGCTGGCTCCGCCAGCTCCGCCCTGAGCAAAGAAAGGGACCCGCCGGTCCCGAGAAGGCCGCGCTGGATAAGTTTAGCCGTAAGGCAGTTTATAGCTGGCTTCAAGTGCTTGCAGCTCTAAGATAGTTCTTTTCACTGCTAACTTAAAGTTCGTGCTGCGGCGTTAAGAAAAGGAGAAAAGGAAAGAGCCGGGGGCTCCGGCCCAGCTGGGCCCGGAGCCCCCCCGCCCCCGACCTTCCCGCAGGCCGGCCGGAACGAAAGAGGGGGGTCCCGCCCCTTCCACGTGGTTTAAATAGGTAAATTGCGAGAAGCGTCATTAGTCTAAAAAACTGTCCATCAACTCAGGGTCAACCCACAACAACAGTCCAGCGCTAAACAGAGGAATTCAGCATGTTCAGAGAGAGGTGCTCACTGTCTCTCCACCTCAGTAAGTAGAAGTAATTCTGCAGTTCTTCAGAGGAGTCCTCAGAAGATGTACCCAGGAGAACCAGAGGAGGACCTAGGTAAGACACAGATCTGCTCCTCAAGAATGCAGAACTATGAAATTAAGTGTGCAAGTGGTAAGGTGGAACTCGCAAGTGGTTTGTTTAACCAGTGACAGTTTCTCTAAGCACATCGAGCAGCATTCCCTAATACAGCTGCCTTCTGCAGCTTAGACAGCACAGACTGTCACAAGTGTGGCTGCACCTGAATGAGCTGCCTTGCCAAATAAAATCACTATTATTCATAATCCTCATGTTACAGATCCCAGCATTAGTGTGATACAGGCAGAAACAGCATATAGTTGGAGAGACTAAAAGTTAATACAAGCTTTAACTCATTGAGCTGTTTCTTGTCCCTTCTTTCTTCCACACTATTGCCTACTCCTTGTTGTGCTTCACTGGCACCTGTCTGGTTCCACAAGTTGATTTACAAATGTTGCAGAACACCTGTTCATAATAAAACTTACAACTGCAACAGTGAATAAAAAGTCTGAGCAGCATTTCACAAGTGCAAATCCTGATATGAGATGTGGGGACATTTGCTGCACAACGGGTAGAGACAGGTGAAACTCAAAGACTGACACAAATCTCAATTTAAACAGATGCAGAGATATTGGAAAATATGCCACAATCCAGAGGTCTTTCACTCTTCCTTTTCTTTCAAGTGAGTGCTTAACTCCAATTACATTGGTAACTATATATAATCTGCTTGAAATGACACAGCTCCATATTAGTTTTAACGAAACAAGTTGTGACGAAAAAATGGTTATCACTTGGAATAAATTAGTTTTTCAACTCTGAAGAGGGAGTGGTAAAAAAACCACAAAAACAAACAACAAGTAAGCTGGTGGGACAGTTTGGATCAGGATAAAAACACATGAAATGTATAGAACCACTTGATACATGGGTATGGATGTTAAACACATAAATGGGCTGTCCATAAAACCAAATCTGAGTGTTAAGAAAAAAGTATCTTTTTTCCTTCTGCAGAAATACACTGGTGAACAAAATAGAAGAGACCAGGAGCAACAGAAGAAGTTAAAAAAAAATCCTAGAATAAAAGGCATGCTTTGTTTTGCTGAAAAAGCTACATGAAGCCAGATACAGCTGGTTCATTCTGATCTGTGCTTAAGGAATGGTCCATAGTCATGGATGAATTGAGAAATGAATGGATAAGAAGGTACTTACTACCTTGTCTGTTTCTGTTTCTTTTTTTGCTAGCTATTCCTTCTGTGAGTAAACATGGAAGGCTTCTTCAGATATGAGAAACCATGAACCACTGGAAAGTCACCATGCGGGTCTTTAGAGTGCAGTGCAAGTAGATTTCTTTTTTTTTTCCCCTCAGGAGCTTTCTAGAAAGCTTTCTAGATTTTCTAGATGCTGGTGCTTTCTAGAAAGCATGTCAGAAAATCTAAGGCAAGAGATACTGCTGCAGTTCATGGCCTAGACAGCACACAGGAGCAATGCATGAGGAAAACCATGCCATGTGGTAGCCTGGACAGCTTAGTTAAGGGCTCAGTCAGAATGACCAACTTGTATCTTTTTTAATGTAATTTTTACAGACTAAAGCAGCATGGAACAAAATAACTGTGGATTGCATTAAAAGGAGCTACAAACAAAGAAAAAGGGATGAAAAAGGAGTGACAGAAAAGAAGAACCAGGGAAAGATTAAAGGACGTAAAGAAATCTGAGGGATTGAAAAAGAAGAGTTTGTGAAAAACAGTGAAAGACTGAAAGAAATGTGGAGGAGACAGCAAACGCAGAAGAAAAAGTGTACATGACTAACCAAAACTGCTGTGTGATGGCATCAGCATCCTCTTCAACCACCCAAAACCTTAGCTTGAGCTGGTCCTGCATGCCCACCTTCTCTGCTGCCCTCTGAGCCAAAGGGAACTGCCGTGCCCCATCTCATGTTCCAGTCAGCAGTGGGCTCTCACAGGTTCTCTATTTCTGCGTGAACTAGAAGACATGACCTGAATTTAGGTTATGAGCCATCTAAGTGGATACAAATTGTTCTTTTGTTTGCTTTCCTACATATAGTTTGTGCTGTAGTTCATAACTGTGCATCAGTGCAGTTTAGTTCTGAATGTAAGTGAAGGGGTTTTTTATTTATGCTGAAGGAGTGTAGAATGGCATGATGTCCAGGCTGCTACTTTTGCTGGATCAAACTGTTTCATCCACTCTTTTCAATGAGGACGATTTTTAAATATAACTTCACTTTCAGTTCTTGGCTGTGCTTCCTACCCTCTGTTAATCCACTGTTCCTTGTGCCCTCAAAACAGCTATTGGGCAGAAGAGAGGTCAGGAATAGCTAAAATATGAACATACTGACTGCCTAAGGACATTGATTTTGATCTCTGTCCTTTTTTAAGTCAGCAGTTCCCTTGAAACTTTCAGCAGCACCACTGTCTTTGATGAGAACTGGCCAATGAATGAAAAAAATTTTTTCCAGGGAATGGACACCATAGCATAGGCATTATTTTGTTAGAGAATCACATTAAAAATTCTTATTAAGTTGCTCCCCCTGACTGTAACAGTATTTCTGAAGGTGTGAAACAAGATAATGGACTGATACAAAATGCTTCAAAATAGATCGAGAGCTTTCATACATCCACGCATGAGAGCTGCACTCTGTTTTGTTAATATTCGGGTTGTTTCATTCCTAACACCACCGACTTACAGGCGGCCTCAAGATAAAGCTGAGAGAACAGATTTCTAACACTGCAAAGGAACATTTGTATCCAAATTCTGGGTCAGCTCTTTATACAGAGAGCCACTGGAGGAATTTGCATTTCCCCACCTCTAGAAATTTTAAGTAACCATGCTTTTAAGTAACTGAGACCTCAAGTCCATCTCCGCATCTGCCATCTAACACACGCAGTAAACTGTCTCCGTGCTGCATTCTTTTACTTTCAAAACATCCATTCTGGGTAGAAATAATATCACATACATACTTTTCCTTTCAGTTAAAAAATGGCATTTTCCCTTGATTGATAAGTTTCATTTCGCAGGCAAATGACTACAGCTCACACCTTTTATTGCTACAAGTAAAAGAGAAAAGCAAGATATAGACAGAGTCATATGTTAGAATAATATATCAGGACAGAAAAGGAGTCAAACAGGAAGCTGGAACGGCCTTCTTGCCTTCTGTTTCATAACTAGGGTGCCATATAAAATATCTTTGTGGAATAAACAGAGCAAAATAACCTCTTCCTATTGTACGCTTTATTCAAACTCTGCTCAAACCAGATAAGATAAAGAGCAGAGAATGCAAGGATTTTGCCAACACTTTCATCAGGGAAGCAGCCATTCCACTATGACTTCACCAGAGACATTATGGTTGTGAGTTTACATTGCAATGAGTTTATATGGTTATATTAACACCATTAGAAATGCGTTGCAATTACAGTTCTAATACAAAATAATACAAATGCAAAGTATTTTTATTATCCTTCCATCTGGTGATGTTCAAGTGCTTTGCAGATGTTAGGAAGCCAAGCCCCATAATTCATGATGACATAATGTTTCAGAAAATCAAAGCAAGGTGCAAACCATGCTGCTTTTCTGGGTCAGATGCTTGCTTAGGAGTTCACTGCATTGCCTGGGCAGTTTAGTGAAATACATAGATCAGGACTGAGAGAGGTTCTTTGGGGGGAAATGAGCATTTTCTCTTAATCACAAAATCTCAAATCTGTCTTAGAAATTGTTTCTATCGTCCTCAAATCTACACTACCCAAGTAACAGAGAGTAAAGAATAGATAAATCTCACCTTTCCAAGTTTCAAAGGTGTTTTTGAAAGAGGGAAATGGAGTTAGAAATGTTTAGCAACTAGAAAAATTTAAAAAGCAAAGAAATACTGCTGCTTCTAGAGGTAAGAAAGGAGATCTCCTCTAGCTCTTGGCACTGGGACTTAATGTTTTCCTTTACTTAGATTTTTAATATGTTCTGTTCAGTTTCAATGCCTGAAGAGCTTCCACAATTCCTGGATTGTACTTAAAAAGAATCTGACCCACTGATTCATTAGGAAAACAAGACACTTCACTTTCCCATATAAACCACAAACGTAGCAGGGCTCTCTCTGTTAGGGATCCTGTGTGTAACTGGTTTGTAAACAGAATAAAATAGTTAGAAATTCTCCCCACTTTTAAAATAAGAACCCTGCAGCAGAAAGAGCTTCTCTTACCCCAGGAGATGCAAACTCAGATGGGGTTAGAACGTAGTAGTGAGCAGAAAGACTGTATCGTATGAATGCTGCAAATTAGTCATGAGAAGATTCTCATGATTCCTCTTGACTTCCCTTTCAATTCATACCAAGATAAAAAGCCATTCTTGGAGGAGAAAAGCTTGATAAAGATGTGGATGTGGAACAGTTTCAGTTGGATGTTAAACTCTTTTAAAGGTAAATGGTGTAACTACCTGTTAAGACCCGAGCCTGCTCGGTGACTTTTTAAAGAGGAATTTAAATTTAGATTTACTCTGATGATGCACAGGGGAAACAGCAAAATTCTCAGGAGGTTGAATAAGAAACTTTTACTTGTAAACTTTAGAACATTAAGGTAGAAAAAGGTGCTTGGCAAATTTAAAACAACATCCAGTCAAAGTAAGGCACTTCACAAAGCATTGACCTAGCAAACAGTAACCCATCCAACTTTTAAGTTATCCACATTTTGAGAAGAGGAAGTTAGAAGAAAGAGAAAGGGAAAGGAGAGATAAAGCCATCGCTTTAGATCCAGCATGGTCCCAGCTGCTTGTAAATCCAAGGCAGTGGGGGACATCAGTGTTACACCTGCGCCACTGCTTTTTATCTGCTCTGGTCTCCCAGGGCCCTCTCCCAGGCACCTGCCTGCTCTTTACTGTTCCCTGGGGGCCCATGTGGCCAGACAGAGCTCTTTCTATGTGCTGTGTGTCTTGGCAGCCAATTTGGGATTGGACCATAGGCTCCAGGGGCAGGGAGTGTGCATGATTCCACCTACACAGAATTTGCCCTGCCCCCCCCTTCTTTTTCTACCTAGTTGTTCTGAGCCAGTCATCATTCCTTCAGTCTCCTACTCCACCATCTAACACTTAGTTATGAAAAGCCACTGAGAATCGTATGTTTTGGAGTGCAGAAATCTTATGAATAAGTTCACAGCATTTATTAACCTTAAATTCTCTCTCTAGAACAGGTGATAAGTTGAACAGAAGGTAAATATCATCCTCAAACCTTTTATCCCTTTTCTCACTGTTATCTTTTCTGGTTATAAAAATTATCTCTGTCTGGATGTTCTTTAACCTGAACATATGAAATGTTTAAAAGGAGCATTCAGAACAGACAGCACGGCTTCGTGATCACAGTCTTTCACAAAGAGGGTGTTATTCCTATTACAGATTGCATTACCTAAAACAAATGGCACTGGACCTGTTGAAAGGTAGTCTAAGATAAACTTTCCAACAGAAAGTTTGGAAAACTCAGCCTGCTTTTCTGCTTTTAGCTAGCTGAAGTAATTTTTGTTTGGTCTGTATGTGTTTATCATAGACTACATGCTGCTCTATCAGGATCATTCCATTGGAACTGTTCTTTGAGGTCTTATTTCTCTACACAAACTACAGAAGCTGTTTTGCTGCTCCACAAACCTGTGGCTATTAACCCTCCTGCTTACCATTAAACAATGTGACAAGGTCTATAGGCAAACAAAAAAACCTTCTTTCAAACTTTCAAACAGACCAGTTGGAACAACCACTTCACAACTTTGGCACAAATATTTCTTCTAAAAAATGCGATTTTGAAATTTAAAAAAAAAAAAGCGCAGATGATAGTTTATAGCTATCTTCAGATCTATTTCTGCTCACAAGCCTGGAAATAATGGAATTAAAGACATCTCTTCGAAAGCATGTGCATGTATTTGCACACAGCATTCAAAATGTTTGTATTTCTGCATTAGGGTAAAATGTGTTACCACATCAAAAGCAAAAGAGCAAACTGAGGTTCACCTTTGCAAATCTCAAGAATCTGATGCTTCTGGATAGTATTTCCATTTATTCTTTAGATATAACAAAAAAACCCAGGATACACTGCTAATGGTCTGTGTATTAAATGTTTCTAGAGGAATTCCAAGGAGGCATGGAAATAGAAGCTTACTACAGAAGAAAACAGCAAGCAGTTAACAACTAAAAGAAGAGTAAAAGAGAAATGGAGTATTCACTTATGCTCTGGCCTTGACATAGCCACACTAGTACTCTCAAATTCTCTTCTTCAGGACGATTCACATCCTTACTTTCAAAAATGAGTTGCTAGTTTAACTTCCTGTTGATTCATTTATGTTCAACACTCAGTACATGTATTTCTTCTAATTTTCCATTATTTATATATCTCTATTTCTAGGTAGCCTTTTTTCCTAAATAACCTATCTCTCACTGTATTATCCCTTAAAAGTCTTAGGATGATTCCCACTGTGACCTTTACCACTTCAGCGAATGGTTCCTCGTGCCAGAAACCTGCATTCCTTTCTCACTATGCAAATCCCACTGCCTGAGCAAGGACTGTTCACATTGAGTTCAAATCACAGGACTGAATCCTGCAAACTCTTCACATGCATAGTAATTCATAGGTCTCCCTTATATGTAAGGTTTACACCATCAGGTTTCCAGTTTGTATGAAATGCTTTTCCATTGGAAGCATCTGGATTTCCATTTCTATCCTGGCTTTGCCTCACTGACATTTCCAATTCCATTTCTTAGTATGCAAAGGATAGATTTATTGAAAAAAGGTGCTTTTTTCAAAATGAAAAGGTGTTTGTCAGTGTTACACATATAGGTATTCTGACTTCCTTGCGTTGAAATGTCATTAATATTTTCATTTACGTGAGTCTAGGGCATAGACTCAAATGATCCTACCAGGGTATCATTCTGACTTTATATTTTCTTTCTGCAGCCACTATGGGAGAAAGTTTGAATCAGTGTCATGCACCTAAATAACAAGTGGAATTTAAATGCTTATTTCCACAGAAATGGGTTAAATGTATTCCTTTCAAACATCTGCAAGAGCAAAGACAGAACACATATTTTGAAATAGAGATAGAATTTTGTGTTTTCTTTAGAAGGACATTAGTCATATGCAATGCAATATAATCAAGTTAAGGGAAAAATACCAATGACCAATTGACACCATCAGCTGTAAGATAACTGTTAATTAAAATCAAATACAGGCATGATAGTTAGAGTTCTATGATAAGCAGTAGAAGTAAAAAAATCCAAAGAGGAAGAAATAAAAGTAAGGGTCTTTTCAAGATGAAGAAATGACTATCAAAAATGAAATGCAGAGAACAAGGAGAAATACATGTAAAAGAAAGAACTTAGGAGGAATGCTTAAAGGTGAGAGGAAGGACAAAGGCAAAATAAGAAAAAGAGAGGAGACTGCCAGGTCGAGCAAAGGCAAAGGTTCCTGAGTGAAAGCAATGACTTTTTTTCCACTCTTTAAAACACTGACAACTTCTTTGGCAGAAAATGCTTGGCAGAGGAGACAGGAATGGAGCAGGATGTTTTAGAGGAAATTCAGAAATAGCAAAGAATTGAAGGGACAAAGGTCATGCTAGTTTAAGAAAAGAGAAAAATCTCAGAATATTGTGAGTTGGAAGGGACTCACAAGGATCATTGGGTCCAATTCTTAAGTGAATGGCCCATATGTGGATTGAACACACGAACTTGATGTAAAATGAAGATATTGGTCAAGGGACAGAGAAAAGGATAAAAAACCAGAAAAGTTTTTTGTGGAATTGAAAACTGCATGATGCTTACAGTATCTTTCTTCAGCAAGGGATAGTGACATTAAAGTAGCATGAAATCAAAGAAAAAAGGAATACTAAAAATATGCAAAGAAAGGTGTCTTTTGAAAGGACCCCAAGGAAACAAAAGGCAAGATGAACAATGAAGGAGAGAAGATCAGGCAGGAGAGCTAACAAAATGAATGTGAAATACTTAAGAGGGTCAGAAGAAAGTAATTCAGTGAAAAACTGCAGTAAGCAGAAATCAAAATGCCTGGCTTAGAGCATGGATCTGTCCAGGCAATGAGCCCAAGAGACGGCAAGGGAGGGTAGATGGGACACTATGGAATGACAAGGACCTTCACTGTGGAAGCCACAGTTCCCTCAGCATGATTAGAGAACTGAGGAGAGAGGGAGAGCCAGAATTACTGAAGGAATAGGAAGGAGGATCAAAAGAAGAGCAGATGAGCACAACAGAGGTAGATGAGCACAAATGAAGGAAGAATCAGATATGATAGATCCTGTCTGCATTGATATGTCACATTACTTCTTGAGCAACTTGCAGTAGTACTTCGCAATATTTGAAAAAGAGAAGATAAACTTAGTTTTACCCATGCCTCCTAAAAAATTCCTGTAACACTTAAAAATTCTTCCAGTAATCAAGGACAATCTTGACTATAAACTCAGTTCACATTTCAGGTTTGATTGAAAAGCCAAAGTTATCTGAAATCAGATTTTGTCTATGGTTTTAAATATTTACAGATTAAATAAAGAAGCTTTCTAAAAAACAGTACACACACATTCATACATTGTAAGGATAACATGGTCTCTTTGAGATTCTGCTAGGGGAATGATATGAAAACATCTGATGAAACCTGTAGGGCACTTATCATTCTTGTTTGTTGGACTGTGTACACGTATATATAATCTCCAGCACATCTTAAAAAGGAATTGTATGGTAACTAAAAGTGCTAGAGATTTGACACTACACACCACATCTTAGGACAGAAAAAATTACAAGTGTTCATTTTAATGACAGACAGTTGAAATCTACTATTCAGCTTTATAGGACTACACAGTAAGATATCACAAATGCATTAAACCTCATTCTTTTTCTGGCACAGAAAGCAACAAGCACACAATCAGTACACAACCTTTTCATTAAGCAGAGAATTCTAGGGGTGTTTTAAGAATTCAGCTGTGGCTTGTCACACGATCTGCATAAAGGGATGTAGAAGGTGTTCTGTGAAAAGCACTGTTTCTTTTCGCTTTTATTCTGTGGCAGAAATAAAGGACACAAGCAGCAATCTGATGCTCTGTCACAAGCAGCCAGTGATAAACCTTTTTGTATCACAACTCCAGTACCACACATCTTCCATCTGCAGTGAGATACATCCAAAGGGATGGTTACTCCTGCATGAAGGGTCTGCATTTACTAACCATTAGCTGCTTGTTCCTTTCAGAATCCCTGAAAGAAAATGAGAAGGAAAACTGTCTGGTTCTTGAGTGTTGCTGTTTTTCAGTGTTTATCAATACACTAAGTATTTTGCATTTTTTTCCCTCTGGGAAACCATTTTGGTTTGTAACTGTAGCATGGTTTTGCTGGACAGTCACTCTCTGTGGAAAAAATCAGTGGAAGGCTCTGACAAAACCTTGACTCATCCTGCTTCTGCTTGATGCTGCAAATTACCTTGCAAAACTCCAGGGAGGCACTGCAATCCACGATGGGGGCTTACTCCCCACTACTGACCTCAACTCCCATTCTACAAAAACCTGCTGGCTAATTAGTGATTGGGTGTGAACATCAAATAGCCCTACTCTTTTTGGTGTTAATTTATAAACAATGGCTATTAAAGGGAAACAAAAACTCAGTTTCTGAGAGGCTTTTGAAGTGATACTGAAATCGGCCAGAGAGAAAGTTTCTAACACAGTTTTGAGTATTAGAAATCAGGCATTATTTATTGTAGTGCACTGGTCAGTCAGAGGACCCTTCCTCTAATCGAGTGCCCCAAGCACCGGGTAAACAGAGCTTTTATCATACACACTGATTACATATGGATCAGCCATCCCTGATTACCTGACGTATATGTATTACTTTACTTTACATAGTTGCACCCTTAATGGAAGTCCTTATGGCGTTCTTTGGGGTCTGTCTTCAATGTCCAGCGTCCTTTTTAGGTGGTTACTCCTTGACACCGGATTGAGAGTAAGTATCATTGTTTTGCACAACTTCTGCTTTGTCAGCTTTGCAGAGCTGAGCTGACACCCTGCTTGCGTTTGCATGAATTTGCATGACTTCTGTTCGCCTAAGTTACTCCTTTATCTATTTCTCCAAGGCTGCACTGTTCTGTTCTACTGTCCTTATGACAGTAAAATGCTGTTCTGTTCTACTGTTCTTATCAAGTCCACCCTTTTCTTGAGACTAAGTTCCTTATGGGAACTGGTCTATTAATATCCATATTTCATTTTTTAGCAAAAGGCATTACAACAGCTATAACACTGAATCATGATGCAAGATAAAACACATAAGCAATTACTATGGAGATGATTATAAACAAATGTTTTATCCAAGTCCAGCTGGGTAGCCATGAAGTAAGTTTGATCTTCCTAACTTATCTTTAAGAACTTAACACAGTGGCTTTACTTGCAATCTGTAACTGCTGATCCACAGGTGACACCATCCGACCACCCCAAAAAATGCACACAACTCTCTTACCGTTTGTGGCTGTGGAATTTGGCAAATTGCTTCTTTTTATTCCTGTCCCAGCCTCCTTTGTCCTTGGAGGATTTTGAATCCCAAGTAGGTTACTGTGGTCTGCACTATTTGTGCTTTGTCTTTGGATACTCTGGATCCACTTAGTCCCAGAAAATTCAACAATGCCACAGTCTGATCCCAACATTGCTGTTTAGTTTCAGTGGCTACCCAAATGTCATCTACATACTGTAACAAGGCTCCAAGAGGGTTCTGATTTTTCTATTCCTTCAGTTCTTTTGCCAACTGATCTCCGAAGATGGCAGGGCTATTTTTAAACTGCTGTGGTAGTACTGTCCAAGTTGGATTCTTCTCTCTGTGTTTGGATTTCCCCACTCAAAAGCAAAAAGCTCTTGACTTCCAGTACTCACAGGGACACAAAAAAAGGCCTGTTTCAAATCTGATACTGTGAACCATTTTGATTTTTCACTCAAGGTTGTTAGCAAGGTATAAAGATTTACTACTACTGGGTATATATCTTCTACTATCTTATTTATGGCTCTAGAGTCCTGTACCAGCTGGTAATCCCCTCTGTTTGCCGTCTTAACTGGCAAAACAGGGGTATTAAATTTGGATTCACATTTCTTCAATGGGTTATATTTTATAATTTTTCCGACAAGGTGAAAAAACCCCTTACGACTTTCTATTTTCAAAGGAGATTGCTTTTGACTTACCCACCCCACTCCAGGTTTCAACTTCATTCTTACCAGCTCTGCTCTTTTGAATTGCCCAGTCACCTCTCCAGCCCAGACTATTGGAATCACTGCACCCTCGAGTGATATTGGCAGATGGATCACATCCCATTTTGGAGACTGTAGTGCAAAAATAGAGCCTTCCATGTAACGAGGTCCTGGAATTTTGTATTTTGCCTGTATTTCGCCATTTTAAAACTTGATTTCAGCATTTAGTTTTTCCAATAAATGTCTCCCAAAGAGAGGCTTTGGTGAGTTGGATAGATACTAAAAAAGGTGAGTTTGTTTTCCTAATTCAAAATCTATGGGCTTGAAAAATGGCCAAGATTTGCAACTCCCTGTTACACCAATGATTGTTATAGAACCATTACTGAAGTTTCCTTTTACGGTATTTAGCGCAGAGTAACTAGCTCCGGTATCTACTAAAAATTCTACCTTGACATTTACCTCCTCATTTTCCAGCTCAGCTGTAATCAGAGGTTCTGCCAGGGAAGAATCCTCTAGTCTCCCTCAGTCATCGTCAGTGATGGCCACGAGTGGGGGGCTTTTACTTTTCAACTGCAGACAATACTTTTTCCAATGCCCATCTTTATTACAGCATGCACATTGTTCAATACCAGTTCTACCAGGGGGTTCAAGCTGCCCATTTCCTTTCCCCAGTGGCACCATTCCTTTGGAAATCCTTCTATGATTGCAATCTTCCGTTTTTATTTGGAGGCTTTCTTGAGTATTACAAGGTAGGCACCAGTAACTGACTTTCAATTATTAAGGTCTGCTATTGAAAATGGCACTTTTACTGTGACTAGACTGTTGGCACCTACCATCCAAGGGAGGCAGATACTGTCATATCTCCGTGTTTAGTTCTAGTTCTCCCTGCAACCAGACTAAAAACCTCTGGTCTTTGATACATCCTCCCCATATCCTCCATCCTCTCCTCTATATGTGCTAAATCTGCCTCTTTGTGCGCCAGCTCCCTTGTAATATCAGTCTTGGCAGCCTGATTATCTGTTCTCTCTAAGCTGCCATTAGGACCAACTATAAGATCTAAATCATCCTCCTTATTGGGGAGATGTTTAGAACAAATTTGTTCTATGCTGCACATAGAACAACAACATTTTAACCATTTTCCTTGATTCTTCTTTTCAAAAAGCCAGCACAAAAGAGTCTGAGGGAGGTGGATTCAAGCCATGATTTTTCTGCCGTTCCATCTGATTCTGCAAAATGAAAAACATATCAGCGTACATAACCTCATTCTATTTCTGTTCCCATCTTTAAAAACAACATTAAATGCAACAATGTATTATAGTTCAACGTTCCATTTTGTGGCCACTTTTTTCCAGAGCCTAGTTTGTACAATAGCCACCACTGATTACAATACTAAGTCAAATTCTCCCTGATAGCTCTTTCCCCAAGGGGCCCACCAATCTTCCTCCAATGTTACAAAATGTAACCAAGTGTGTCAGAATGCCCTCTTTAGATTGTCCACTAGCCATTTTCGAATAATAGACCCAAAATGTTATCGTACAGATACAAATATGAATACAAAACAATTATCAATCAATAAAACCAAGTTAATTACCAAATTTCAGAATACCAAATAGCCCACCCACTGTGCTGGAAGATCCACCTGTCTTATATGGGCAGGATTCACAAAAGAATGCCTTATTATTGAATGGAACCCTACCAATCTCCCACTCTGATTCAAGGGTCTTCTCCAGGACAGTCCTGGTGCCAGTGTGAAGATCCGAAGATCCCTTTGATCCACAGAAGACCAGGGAAAGCATTTCATGTGGAGTTGCCAAAAAATACCAAAATCGGCTAGTCTCTCATTTTTTCTTAATGAAAAATGAAGGCTGAAAAACTAAATCCATCTGACAATCTTGAGACTTACACTGAGTTTCTGGAGAATTAGAGAATGAGGAATGAAACCCAAGAATTTACCCTATTTCTTAAGCACTCAAAATTTAACAAAACATGATTTAGGTACAGAGATAGTGGGTCCATGTAGGATAAAGAAATCTCTCTTAATAAAGACATCACTGATCTGCAGTTTCTCTTACAAGCTCTGAAGGCAGGTATTTTGGATGACCAAATGTATCAATAACGAGTATCCCAATAAAACCCCAAGCAGTGGGAGCATCCTGAGAATAGCATAGCTGCAGTACAAAGAGCAGCAGCCCTGTGTGACAATGAAACCTGTACCCATGCTGATGGGGAAAGGGTGGGTGTCACACAGCTCTCTTCTCTCTCCTAGTTGTGTACAGTTGTGCATTAGCAACAATTTTGCCACATTTCTGATCCTCTAGAGCTACATTACCTCACCAAGCCACAGCAGAGTTATCTCACAACTCCCAGACACAGAGAACAAAAGATCTGCCACATCAAACTGGACAAAAGGTTTTTCCAGCATATCCATTCTGTCTTCACTGATGGCCATACGTGGTTGCCTAGAGAGAAAATACCTGAAATTCAGATTAAGAGAGGCATTCAGTCCACTGATTTTTTTTAAGAAAAGAAAAATCATTTATCCTCCATTATTTCAGCTAAGCTAATGGATTTGCTTTTAATTCTCCCAATTCTCCTCCCCACAGAAATAAACTTTCCTATCACAGAAAATATAAAAAAGCTCCCAATATTATCCTACTTTTAAGCAGGTGTGCCAGTTTGAAAGAAAACCAGCAGGAAAAATGAATCCCACACAAACACCTTGAGAGAGATTTCAGGTCAGAGTTACAATTTAATAGAAAGATTACAATAAATGCAAAGATACATAAAAACTGGCTTAAACCCAGGGAGTACAATCTGGCACCCTGTTGGTCAGGGTGGTGGTTGCAGTCCAATTAAGTGGTGGTTGCAGTGCTGTTGAAGTGAAGGTTGCAGTCTTGTTGAAAGCAGTGATCCTGTGGAAGGTCTGGTCTTCCTGTGAAAGTCCGGGTCCTCTCTGGCTCCACTGAGTGGTGGTGGTGTCCCAAGCCCACAGACCTCAAGATTATATGCAGTGGAGCTCAGGTGGTACCTCCCCCTGGGCAGGCGAGTTCACAGTAGAACGATATGGTCCTATGAGCCATCGGGTATTTTTGGAGCCCCTGGTGGTTGTTCCAGCTGCCTGTTCTGCTCGTGTCTATTCAGTTCACTATGGCCCATTAGCAGAGATGACCCCCTCATGACAGGTGCTGCTGCTGCTTCTCTGGAGGGAGTTGCCACAACTGAGTCATGAAGTGAAGACAAAGAAACACTACCCCTCCTTGCAGGGTTTTCCTCTTCTCATCTAACATCCAGCTTGCAGCCTGAGGAATCGGGTGTGCACTGGGCAGCTACTGTGAACGACCCATCATTAACAGTTCATCAGAAATTATGTAGATGGGAGTAGAACACACAGTCTGGTTACACCCATATTGGCACCCTTTTTCGTTGTAACCAGGACAGGAGGCCATACATAGATATTCAGGACCACTGAAAGATCTGTGGAGCAATCAGCAAGATTGCACACATGCAGCATCTTTCTTCCCAAAGAAAAAAAAAGGAGAAACAAAATAGAAGAGGCCTACCAAGCAAAGCAATGGACCAAGTAGTATATGCGATCTGTGTCACCACAGCTGCTTATCACTGTCATCACTACAAAGCCAGCTCCATACAAGCATATTGAAAAACAGAAGTTCTTGCAGAAAATTCAGCCTTCATAGTAAAGATTAGAACTCTGGCAGTTTAGAAAATGTTCCTGAGCCTTCTAGAGTGCCTTGTATCATAGCTCAGTCTTATTTTGATAAACTAACCTGCTTATTCTCTGTCCCCATCCAGCACTTCCTTCCTTCTCTTAAGGAAAGTATGGATGACTTATGTAGCAATCATTCAAGGGCTTAAGGTTCTTGCAAAGGATCTGGTTTTATTTCTATTTGATTTTAATTAGCTGTGCACAACAACAAAAAGAGCTTCACAGGCCTGTCCACAATCTCTACCTGGCAATCCGAGCCTTTAATGGCACAGTCCCCACTGCCACAGCATTCCCTCGAAGCTAAGAGAGTAACATTTAAAAATGTACACAACAAAAAGAGAGACTTACATCAACCTCATAAACAGACAAATTGTTCTCTCTATAATTGCATACTGTAGTCAGTTATGTTTACAGTATGGTACACCCTTGCTTAGCCCCATCAGTGAACTAGCTTATCTGAGAACAACACATCTATGAGAAACAAAGATCATTATAGGATAGGCATGTTAATTACTAGTGACTAAAAAGTGACAACCAAGTCAAAGTTTCTTTTCCTCTTGTCATGGTTTAGGAATGGTATGCCCCAATTCAGTACTCCAAATGAAACCATCCTGCTGCTCACTCCCCTTTCCCTTTTCCCCCCTCCCCACTGCGGGTGGCTAGAGAGAAGAACTGGAGGTAGGAAAGTTAGAGATCATGGGTTGAGATAGGAACAATTTACTGGAAACAGCAATGAGACAATAAAACAAACAGTAACAGCAACAATACTAATAAAAAAAAGTGTACAAAAGAGAGAATTATTCACATGCAAAAAAAAAAAAAACAAAACCAAAAACTCACCGCTGAGCCCACAGCAATGAACAATGCCGGACCCTTCTCCCTCCTCCCCAACCACCCTGTTTTTTAGAGGGGAAGGAATGCCCTTCTCTCAGAAGTGAGAGTCCCTTTCCCTCTGCCTCTTACAATGATGTGAGGTGATACAGAATAACCACCATGTCCTAGCCACCACCCTCAGCAATGCCTCCTCCTGACTACTGCAAACAAGTAACCGCGTCCTGGCTGGAACAGAACACCTCTCTCTCTGTATCCACATGAAATAGGTGCTTTAACTAGTTAAACTACACAGCTAAGCTACATAGTTTATACCAGCATAAGTCAATCCTGATGCCCCAAAAATGGGTCCTGACAACACAAGTTCTAGTGTGGCCCTGCAGTGAATCGGACTACGGAACTGATCCAAGCTAAAACTAACTCAGCAAAGTAAAAGAGAGAAAGAGGGAAAGAAAGTACAGCTTTAACACTTTTAGCAGGAGGAAGGGAAAAACCAAGGAAGAAAGCACAGACTGGCTTGGAGTGTTTTTGCAAGAGTGCCAGTCCATGTTGGCTTACACTATTTGTGGAATTAAGATACAAAATACGACATATTTCATGTCACATTAAATCCACTTTAACTATGGGATGCCCCCAAGTAGGGCAGCTCTATACTGTTCACTTACATTTCTCCCTTTCCTCTTGCTGGATCTCGCTGGTGTGTGGCTACAACATACATCAGGTCATCTTTAGGAAGGCCAAAGCCTACTTGGAATTGAGTCTGGCAAAGGACAACAAGAAGGGCTTCTACAAGTGTGTCAGCAGCAAAAGGAAGATTACAGAAAATGTAAGGCCACTGATAAATCAGATGGGTATCCTGGTAACAGAAAAGACAGAATTACCAAATGCCTTGTTTGCCCCTGTCTTCACTGCTGCGGATGGCTTTCAAGAGTCCTAGACTTTGGAGGTAAGAGAAGAAGGCTGAAGAAAGGAAGACTTCCCTTGGTCATTGAGGCTAGTTTAGAGATTGGCTAGACAGGGTTAACACCAGTAAATCCATGGGCCCTGGGGGGATGCACCCCTAGGTG